>MU226052.1:1480658-1501730 GCA_018584345.1 Thuja plicata | reverse complement strand
ATATATATATATATATATATTTTAAAATGATTTATTTATACTTATAAAAAAAATAAAAATAAAAATTATTAAAGTGTGCAAGTTGAACTTTATAACATACCACAAAAATGTGTTAGCCCTGGGGCATCATGAATTGTCCATACAAGCATTGCTTTGAATTTAAACTATTTTTTTCCTATTGGTCTAGAGATGTCATACATAGTGACTCCATTATATAATTCTAGTGACTCGTCGATAAGAGGCTCGATATATACATTCATATATTTAACTTGGTACTTGCCTAGTTGAGTGAAGAGAAATATTACGCAATTATTAAAACCATTTTACTACATTATATATAGTTTAATGTACATGACTACCAAATAAAAAAATACCTAGAACAATCATTGCCAACATTATGTGCTCCCTCTTTATCGACATCCATAGAGGAATGTTATTGTTGATAACAAAAATAGGCCACACTAAGTAAATAGATCTCAACTCTCCAAATGGATTGACACTGTCCACTGCCAATGAAAGCCATAGATTAGGAGGTTCCTCGTTAAAGTGTGGTCATTTTTTCTCTATTTACCTAAATGTAGAACCATCCGTAGGCATTCAAAGAATTTAATCTCCACTTATATTATGTGCATGGTAATCCATAAATTGTGCTAAGATTTCACACCTAAATAATCATTGCATACGTGGAATAATGGGAATATAACGAAGAACCTTGCGAGGCACCTTTTTTATTAGTTGATCTATTCGATATCTACTGATATGACATTCAGGACATTC
This sequence comes from Thuja plicata, assembly GCA_018584345.1. NCBI lineage: Eukaryota > Viridiplantae > Streptophyta > Pinopsida > Cupressales > Cupressaceae > Thuja > Thuja plicata. The sequence continues at coordinate 1,500,953 of MU226052.1, read as the reverse complement.
TGTTGCAAATTCATGATGTTTATGATATATAATATGATCATTGGTACATGCATCTATTTCTTGATACTCCATTTCAATATCTTTCATAATAGAAAATAATTCTCGGTATAAGCGAGGTAGAATATTTGATGGTAGTAACAAAAATTTACCTATCAATCTACAAAAAAAACAAGTTGTTAAAATAAAGAATATTAATGGTTGCATATTTCACCCTTTATTTACTAGTGAAGAAATAACAACAAAAATAGATTAAAAAAAAAATATGACATATATGACATACCTTAACATACATGAGATTTTTATGTTGGATAAACCATTCATAACCTTCAAGTTCGCCAACTATAATACAACAAAGAGAAGATTTGTTTGGGAGCCTTCGTAAAGGAGATCATGTGCCTTCTCAAGTACAGGTAAATCATGAAAAACATCAAAGTCCTCTAGTTGATCATCATGATCAACAGTTTTAACACTAAATGTTTCATGGATCAATCTATTTGTATCATCATCTTCAACTGTTTTTTATGGTGTATGATCATCTTCTTCCATATGATCATTATCTTCGAGTTTGATGTTCACGCATCCATGTTCCTCCACTTGGAAAATCATAGTATCTAGGTCATCATAGTCCATATCATGTGCCCTAGGTATCCCTACTTATATAATAATGATTAATATAAAAAAACCATGATCATGATCTCGTTATGAAGTTATTTTTAATGTATATAAATTATCAAAATGATATGGATATTTTCAAATGTAGTAAATATAAAAACATATATTGAACAACTTACCAATGGATGATAATTATGCCTCCCTTCACTATGACCATGCTACCTATAATGCTTCTTAGTTGTTGTGATTAAAAGTCTTCTCGTCTTTAAGCCCTTGCAATTTTTGCAAGGACAATAACATTTCCCATCACCTTTTTCTTTTCAAGTTAGACCACAATCTAGCAATTGTCTCCCTATTTTGTTCCTGATCTATATTGTCTAACATTATTTTTCCTCAAAGGCAACAAAAATAATATAAAAAAATACTTCGGTCTATAACCTTCATGAACCTGACAAAACACTCTTACAGTCGCTAAAAATACAAACGCAATTTATATTTTATACTTGAGTAACACTAACATTTTTTTTTACTTTTTTAAATTTATTTTTGTCCTCTGAATTTTGACGATATTTTGTCTTACTCGCCGACGAAATTCATATACATCAGATTTCTGACGAACTTCATATAAGTTTGAAAAAAATTAAATAAAATGACACAATTAACCTCTTAATTTCTAACGAAACAAATAAAATGACAAGGTTCGTCAAAAACATTTGTCAAAAAATGCACACAAATGAATTAGTGGAGGTTTAAGTGTCTTCCTTGTCTCTTGTCATAGAAATCCTAGTTTAGCAATCCTTCGTCGGTCTTTGTAGGATGTATCCTTCCTCATATCAGAACAATCAAATCAATCCTAATCCATCATCATCCCTATGGAATAAGATATGTTAGATGCTTGTTATTTATTTGGTACTTTTGGATCTTTGTTTATCTTTTATCTTGAGCTTCCTTGTTTCATCTCCTCATGGTCGTCACGATCCTTTATATCATGGTGTGTTGCGAATAGTGAAACTAGGGGCACAATCTTGATCTTTTTTTTTCTTTCTATGTGTGTGTGTGGACTTGTCCCTTGCATTTCCACATGTGATCCACGTGGTCACATGATGCACCTGGGGCATGTCGTTTACTTGTGGTTCTTCTAGCATTGTATCCATCAAAGTTTCCTGCAGATTTGTAGGATGTTAGACTAACCTTATTCTATTTTTTGTGTCTGTCCTATGCATGTGATACAATGACACCTTGGTTTCTCATTCCCTGGTGCATAACATCGCATGCTACATCAAAATAAGTTCTCACTACATAACTAATCCCTTGTAGGATTCTCCTGCTCAAGCTTTCCTTGTGTCCTTAATTTTCTATCATCCTTTGTTCCTAACTATCCACCCATCCCATCTGTCTATCCTATATCTTACTTCTTTTATCCCCTTATCAGTGCATTACCTCTCCGTCACCATTTTCTTTCATTCATCTTCCCTGGAATTTATCCACATCCCTTGCATTATCATATCATTGCAGCTTGCATATAATAAATACTTATTACTCTATCCCTTATCATTTTCATCCTTGCATTATCCTTACCATTTATTCATCATGCCTACATCATCTCATCCATTTCGACATCACATTCACATTATCTTAAACCCACAAGGCCTCTCAAGGGGGGCATCCTTATTCTCATCTTCCACCATCTTTCCTCCTAGTCACCCTTTTGATTGATTGGGGAATCTTCTCTAATCAAATCATTTTATTTTTTGGTCTATGTCTTAATCTTCTTTGAAATTATGCTACTTCGTAACACCATCTCAAAGAGGGGCAAAATGTAGACACCTAAATTTGATCATTAAACACTTGATCAGACTAAATCATAATAACCCTTCTTCTAAAGTCAATATATTAATTAAATAATTCATCTATTTAATTAATCTCCTCTTTCTTCTATAGCCCTAGGTAAATTAATTTGTTTAATTTATCTAATGTCCAAAATTTATTTAATTAAATAAACCTATGTATTTGATTAAATACCCCCCCTTTCCTCTATGTTGAATTTAAAAAATTCAAAATTCAACCCAAACCCCCCATCCACTTTCATTTCCCTAAAATTTCCACTTACATCCCTTAATTCTACTTTAATTAGGCAAATATCCTATTTGGCTTAATTAATCCTCATCCTCTCCTAATCCCCGTCCACTTGCATTTTCCTAACCTACCCACTTTCCCCTTAATTAACTAGACTCGTTAGCCTAATCCCCCTCTAATCATGTGCACAATCCCAACCATAAAGATTAGGGAAGTAAAGTCACGCTTTACTTCTTTCATCCAAATCCCAACCATAAAGATTTAGGGAAGTAAAGTTATACTTTGCTTCTTTCATCCCAATCATCAACCAAATGCCATAAAAGCCCCTGTTAATGAAGTTGGACTTTGGGGTTTTGATACATAAACACCATTTATGGCAAGTCTCTTTCCTCACCCTTCAACTACACTAAGGTTGACATCTGGTCACCTCTCATTAATGCAAAATAGCCCTAACCTCCTCAACTCTTCCCTTTAATCCTCTCATTTCCATTCAATTCAGGATCCATATTTGAATAAAATACTTGAATCCATTATCAACTCTTTGATTTGTTCAAAGCTCATGCATATGTGAGAGAAACTCAACTACACTTGTGAAAATCCTTTGGAATCCCTTTTCAGGTTCTTACCCCAATCTTGAGCAACTATGGAGCTCTATGATATTGTTATGTTGTTGAATCCATGAGCATACACAAAATCACACTATCCTGGACAAATCATTGTAATAAAGAGGCTACAACATGGTTTTAAGTGGTTTGATTTCATGTCTGTTTAATTATTTCTTTGTGTCTAATGTTGATTGTTGCACTATATTTGTATTCTGAGTGTGTTTATTAGTTAACAACATTCCTTGCACACAAATTATGTCTTTCTTTTGCATTTTTCTCATGTGTCTTTAATTTATGTATGAGTAGTAAGAGTGTCTAATGGTAGAGGAACATGGCAATTTTTCATAGCATGAAGAACACCATATGCCATAGAGTCCAAACGAGACTTCATTCTCTCCTTCTAGAAGGTATAATTCATTCCATCAAACATAGATACGTTGGTGCTATGTTCACCAGCTATCGCAGATCTTCCTATCCATGAAAATAGCATCTATTAAATTCTTTCAAATCCCCACATTTGATGAGCTAACAAAATATAAAACATTTCCTCAATCATATGGACCAAAGATGGAGACCAACTATTATGGTCTCTTGAGCTCTACTATCTTTAGTCCAAATTATGAGAAGAGGTATGAGTGGAGGCCAAAGAAGGAATATTTGTGAAGGTTTTATAGAAGTAGGTTATTGAATCACCATCTCTACACTGGTACTCAATCTGGAAACCCTCGTCCTCACTTTTGTCCCACCTCAGCAGTAAAGAAGATATTCTCTAGAATTTAAGACTTCTAGAAAATCTCCACAAATATCCCTTATGGCCTCCACTGAATATACAACTTCTCAAAATCTAAAAACTCTCAATCATTGATTCTCATCAATGTACAAATAAAATAGAAAGACTCAAAGCATGAAATCTAAGAAAATATTAAGAAACAATTCAAATAAAATAAATAAGATTATATCCTAAACTTATCAAGTTTCTAAAACCACGTTCAAATAGTTAAGTTACCTATATTTATGAGATTGAAATTATAGAGTACATCTGCAGAAAAAAATCAATGGAGTCAATTGTGATCACTGCATTCATTATGAAATAGTAAGCACAAGGTGAGCTTATAAAGAGACATGGCGGGAATCTTCAAAATGCAATTAAGCTCATCATTATTGAAGACAATGGTCAAAATGGGTGAGATATCCAGTCATAGTTCAACATTAGGAGAATCAGAAATGTCTCACAAAACCCATCAACAAAAGTCACTGTTAAGATGACACAATTAGAAGCTTCAGATGCAAAGTGTGATCAATCTAGAAGTGCAGTTTTTGTAAACAACATCTTCATTCAAAAGGACAACTTTATATTATGTAGTGTTATTGTAATTTTACATTGTGACAGCTATAACAAAAGGTTCAAAGTTATGATTCCACCTAGAGATCTAAAAGCAAGTTTCAGGTGCATGTAAGGCTTTTTTATATAATAGAAAGGCTTGCAATTAATGTAAGTAGTCATGAGAGGTTGTTTTAGAGAGAAAACATGGTTACAAGGTCTACAGGAGGAGCATAATGGTTACTTCAAGGGATATATATTATACATCATGTGCATGAAGTAGGACCTTGAATCCATTTTTAATACTGGTAATCAACAATGCAAGAGGGACAATCATTTGCATCCTATTTTGATAGTCATTTACCTCTACACTAGCCAGTTATCAACATTTAGAACTACAATTCTTAAGAAAGGAAGATCATGGTTTCATAAAGGAAAAATGTTCATATCCAATGGACAAAAAAATGATGTTATAAAGTGATGTGATATTCAGAAGGAAAGCTACAAGATATTTGCAACAAAGTTTGAATCCTTAAGCAACCATGTCAAAGAGCAGTGAAAGTATACAAAATAAAGACTAATTATTTCAGCATTTATTTTATCATAGGAAGGTAGTAATAATATGACTCAAAATAAAAAGGTACATTATGATAAATTAAATGTCATGGGATGGTGATCACAATAATTTTGAACAAAAGCTTTATATGGAGAAGGACAATGTGAAACAGACTAGTCTGATTTTTTCTATCTTCTAAATTAGTGCTAAATTAGAGCTAATATCAAGTTTTATGGGTCAAGACAATGGATACAATCAACTTCCACAAGACAAAAGAAGCATATGGGAAAATAAATCCTATTATTTATGCATTGTGAAGTGATGATCTTCAACATTTTAGTTTAATAGTGATCCATCCAAATCTCTTGAACCATTCTTCGCTAGATAAATCTTGAAAAGAGGCTGTTATTAAACCATTTATGACCCAACAAGCCTTGCAACAATCCAACAATCCTTGCAACAATTTTAGTGCTCTCTTGAATATGATGATAGAGAGCAAGATCAAAAGGCCGAGAAAAACAAAGAGAAACAAAATAATCAAACAATAGATAAAATCCTAAACTTATGTTTGATGACATGTAACTGATTGAATGTTTGAAGATGTTAAATTGATCATCGAAATGCCGAAGGATAATGCAAGACATTAAATCAGTTAATGGATTGTATTGTCATTGATGTAAAATTGATATAATCTAATCGGTTATAATCAAAGTGTCAAAGACTTCAGAGAATCAGAGAGATAAAGATTATGCTTTCTGTAATGCATAAAAGAAAAGTATTCACAATGTGACTACAAACACCAACGGTCAGTGGAACCCAACAGATAGAGATCACTGACAGTCAAGTCACAGTGATTCCTGAGCAAGAACATCAACGAGCATTACCGACAAGCAAAATCACAAGCATACCCAACGACCAGAAACATAGTGTAAACCGACAGAGAAGCCCAAGGAGAACTGGAGTGTTGACCGACGCTATCAAAGAGTTAAACACCGAAATTAACTTGAGTTTAGAAATGACAAAATATCTAGCTGGCAGAGCTAAATATAGAGTTAACTGGTAGTTATCATTGTTTTCATCGACAAGATAAGCCAGAGATAAGTAAATAATTTAAAGTTGTTTTGTGAAGATCTCAATGAGATAAAATAGGAGTTTTGATTTAAATCTAATTGGCAAGAATTATGGATCACGCCAAGATTAAGAAGATCAAGAACCTAACAACGGTGATATCATGTCTATAAAGAGACAACTCAATTCTTTACAAATTGGTGTGGGTGAATAAATGAAAAGAGGATGCTGAAGAGAAATTGATGAAGAGAAACTCCATACAGTGCTGATCAACAAGCTAAGGAAAGAGCTAAAGTTTTTTGCGGACATTGAGCAACAGAGCACAACATCACCGAGCAGAATCAAAGTGGAGCAAATGTATAAACAGAGTTATATTGATCAAAATAGTTTTACGCGATTACAATAGATCTGAATATCTGCAAGTATAAGTTATATATGTGAACAAATCATATTATTTTAGTTTAACCATTGATTCAGAAAGTCTCTTAACCAAACGAGATTTAAAGATCCTTTCTATATTGAGATACATCCCAAGGAGTATCAAAAAGTTTGATCATAAAGATAGCATGAGATGCCAGATACCAATTGATAGGCCAAGTGAGTGTTTGATCAAAGATTGTAGCATAGAGATGCTTGATATCAAGTGACATACTAAACTTTTAAATCCTCTAACAAGGTCACACCTAATAATGTTTTTGTAACCTTTAACAGGGTTGGCTCTTCACCGAGCTCACTTCAGAAGAGTGAAAATTTTGGGTTACCGGTCCCAAGTGGTTTTTCCCTTAACAGGGTTTCCACGTTAAAAATCCCTGTTTCAACGTGTTTATGAGTCATTACTTTAGTATTTTTCATTACACTTAACTTAATTGGATTGATCAGTATACTCTAGATAATTTATTGTCTTTCGGTAAATTAACAGACTGCTATTCAGTAAACATACAGTAGAAGATTTTACAAAGCATTCCGAGCAGTAGTAATTTGATATAAGTATTTGGAGGCATTCATCTTATAGGACTGAAGATAACTATAGGTATAATATTGTGGTACTAAGTTTTAAGGGTTGATTATTGGAATATTTTTTAGGCCACTGATTCACCCCCCCTCTCATTTATTACTAACAATGTTGATAGTGCAGAACATTTACATAATAAAGAGCCTAAATAACTCACCATTGATGTCGTTCAGCACAGATAAAGCTCCACAACTTTTTTCCCCTTCCTTGTACACATGCTTTGTTGGACAAGAAGGGCCAAAAACCCTATTTGCACAACAAATTTACAATTTCATCACAAACAAAGAAGAGTGTAAGTCCAATATAGAATTAGAGAATACACCTATAGGTGCTTATTGCAAAGTGGAAATTGAATATTAAATAATTTGGTTTGAGAACTTCAACTATTATTGTACTTCCCAAGATTTTCATTTTCAATTCAAGAACTTTTACCATAGTTGTGGTTTGGAAGAGTGAAAGTCCGATATTTATATTCTAGATAGCAAACTTTACTTTAATTATGCTTTGAAAGAGTGAAATATTCATTCATATTTGCAGACCAAGAACTTAATGATAACTCTACTTCCAACATTTGAATTGTGATTAATATCTTAGTAAGAAAAATGTAAAATTTAATTTTGTTTTGAAGAAAAAAGAGTAAAATACGGAGATTCATGTTTCTTGAATTATAATGGTGATTTATTGCTCATTAACTTCAATTTGTCTTACCAAGTTTAGATCTAAGATTTTAATTCTGATAAGGCAGCTCAATCTACGTTGGACTCTAGTGTGCCTGGAGTTCGATCTACCGAAACTGTCATTCTCGATTACCAAAGAGACTAAACCTTCTTCACTTACTATTTTCTCTTGCAGTCCTTCCGAAGCGCTGATTCAGGAGGACTCCTAAACTAAAACCTGTTCCAGCCTTGTTTTGGATGGTTTATATATCATATGATACTTTGAAATGAAACTCATAATCATATGTAGAATAATAAACATAAACAACATGAATTAGTCTTTATTTTCAACTCTTGTTACAACATTAACAAAGAATTATTGTTTAAACTTCTGACCTAAGAAATTTTCTTCACCAATCTAGAAACTTAACAACTACAATGAAATTAGTTGACAAAAATGTGCTTGTATTAATAAACCACAAAGAAAATTTCCTTAAATCTTGAATACCAAGTTCTCACACAACTATAAGGCAAAGAGTGATGACTTCATGAGGACCAACACACTGAAAGAACCTAGCAAGAAATGTATCAAAATGAGTGGAATATCAGTCGATATTGTACCAATATTCCTCCACAACCTACCTTGTTTTAACTGACTGTAAACATAAAGTCAACCATATGATCAATGCTCAGTTTCATAAAGGACAAAAACTTCATAAAAATGATGTTTTCAGGGTCCAAACTCCTAGATAAGGTCATAATTAGGTCTAGTAACTGCCATAGGGTATCAAGAACATAAAAGAGGGTCACAAAAAATTTGATTAAGACCAAGGAAGTATGATTACATCAAATTATCTAATGTTATTACTTTTTTTTCCATCGAGATCATCTTTGCATATTATACTTGCTAAGTTATCATCATAAACAAGAAATGCATTCAAGACAACCATATGATCGATGCTCAATTTTACATAGCCTCTTGTGTTTTACCATTAATAGTTGGTGTACCCAAGTAGGTTCATTGGGAATGATTGTCCAAATCAACCCAAAATAGGAACTTGAATCATCAAGTTTGGATGCTATATTGAAGTTAGAAGTTGTTTTCAAAGGTTGTAGAGCCTATAGTTTTCAAAGGTGTAGAGCCTATAGTAAGAGATCTACTTGAAAAGTTGAGAGATTCAGTCCTAGAGGAAAGTGAATCTATAAGCTCTGCATCAAGTGGTATCAGAGCTTGGTAAGAGTTCTTAGGAGAAAGACAAGATGTCAGTGGGAGATGGAGAAACCAATCTCATAATACCACTTGAAGCCTTGCAATGTTGAGAGTGGGATAAAGGATACATTTGAGACCCTATATAAGGAACAACCTTATTGAGCTTCACTTTGTTTTGAGAATTGTTTTATATTTTGTACTAAACAAGGCCAACCACGTGAAGGTGGAAGCTCATTTGGCCCCAGCCCCCCCTAACATCACTCTAAATTCCCTGTTAACATCTAATTAACATTCATTCATTATTTCATCCATTAATGAAATGTAACATTCATTAATTATCACACGGTAGCATTCATTAACATTCATTAACACATTATAAAATTTATGAACATTCAATAACACATAATCAAATTCATTGGCACATAAAAATCAGTCATTATCAATTAAGGTGCATAGATGTCTCCCCTGTCATTATCATTCCTTTTTTTTCTTTGGTTTGCTCAGTTTTGAGAAGAAATCGCTAAGAGGAGAATCAATGTCTCCCCTACCATCAGATCTCGGTGTAGGCCTAGTTCTTTGTTGATGCAAAAGGGGGCTATTTGCAATAACATATAAAGGGGTTAAATTTAAAAAATTTAATTATAATTTGTTACAAGTATTTTAGTACTTTAAATGACATAATCGTATAGCTCTTTACCTGATCTAGTCACACCATCAACTTCGAGATTAGTTTGTCTGGCCTCGACCTCAACCTCAACCTGCTCATTAACAACGACCTCTACACTCTTTGCAGCTACAATACAAATTGTTACATTAATCCAAACACCTATTGCAATTAAATTTGTATTACTACACCAATAAATTTAAGATGTTTAATATCTTGTATTAATAATTACATATAAAAATTTGAATAGCAAATGTATACCTCCATCACTATGATGTGCATCTGAACCAACATCATCACACAGATGTTGTGTACCAGAATTGGCAGCCTGCATTCCAATTTCATACACATTTATATTATCATTGTTTTCTTACTTAAAACAAATATACTCACTTTATGTTGGAACATAACATCAAATAAACTAATTGGAAAATAATTAAATTTGAAATAATCATCATTTAGCTTACTTACCGCGATGGATCCATCAGTAGAACCTTGTGCACTTCTTATTCTTTCTGCCACGACTTTATAGCCTTGTTGGAAGCCAATTCTCTTGTCCTCTTCTGTGAGACTTATATTGAACTTCGCGCCCTGCATTTTTGCTTGGTATCGTCATATTTTATTTCATTGTTTCATCAAAACAAAAAAGACTGCAACATATAAATAAATATTATAAAGATCAAATTATTATTTTCAATGTTAAAATCCATCTACAGATTGTATTTTTCCTCATATAAATCTGATGATATTAACACTTACAACTTGTGCAGCAAGTTTGGAATAACCACCAGAGCCTAGCTTATGTTGCTCATGCTTTTGTAGTCTTGTCTTTGTTGCCTTTGATGTGTCGGGCAATCTATGAAGAGATTGAAATATGTTATTTCATATAATTATGAAGAGTATTTAGTACACAATTACATTCTTAACAGTATCACATACCTTGGGGACTAGCCGCAGAGCACGAGCAACATAAAGACAGGGTGAATGGAGCAGGGTTTTTTTTCTATAGGAGACTATTATAACTAGACTCTCCAATTTTTGGGAAGACAGAAAGGGCAGGAATTTTTTTCCAAGCAAGGTCGCAGCCCTCCCCTGGAGGCAGTTTTTTGATGCTCATAATGCCAATACAATAGAAAAATTGAAGGAGACGTGTGGTGCACAACAGAAGACCCATGATTTTAGTCACATAATCCTCTCCTGTGCAATTTAGTGTAGTGTTTTGTTGCTCTATTCTCTACACATAACGAATTCATGATTCAAAGGTTTTTAGATATAGGGTTTTTATGATGAAGGCAATAATGTTTGGACGGGTGAGGTAATATTACCACCCTTATGTAACTTTCCCGAAAAAGATCATATTTGACATACTTGAAATGTAATCCTACTTTTTAATATATCGCTAAATACTATGAACTATTACCGATAAAAAAATAGTATCACATACCTTCTTTTATTGTTTGGTGGTGTAATTCCTTTTTTATTTCATTTTTCTCGTTCACATCCATAATAAGACGTTGCCACTCTAAATCAAGAATGCAAGGGGGTGCTGGTACTTCGGGTTTTTTGATAATGTATACCTGTACTGGTCTCTAATATACCTCAAACATAACCCGACTTTCTGAAGGAGCCTATTCTTTTCAAATACACGAGGTCCAAATAGGTTTGTAATACTCTCTACAAGAGCATCCTTTAACTTTATATCTTGGACTTTCCACCTTTTAAGAAAAAAAACACTGTTAGATTCAAAAATGAAGTGAACTTACCTTTAATATGGTTTAAGAAATGGATGTAATGATAAGTATCCTAGCAATGATATGGAATCAAAATAGTGGATTGGGGTTTTAGTTCGGATGTGATGTTCCACCGTGTACAAATGGTGGGCCCAAATATCCGCAAACACTCGTCATTAAGATTATCATAAAAACATCATTCGCTACAAAATAATCATGAAATCATTAGTTGAAGGATATAATAGTATGAGATAAGAATACAATAGATGTAAGCTTCTCATATTGAATGCAAGGTGTAACTAACATACGATTGTATAGTAAAAGAAAGGTCCAATCTTTAAAGTACCTAGAAATTCTGCTACTTTCAAGGGAACTCCTTCTTCGTCGCTCACAAGCAATATGCAATCCTTCACCATTCCCATACTAGGAATACGATTACATCTAGGAAATTCATCATCATCATGTGATGCATCTCATTTTGCATAAATTGAATCCATTACGAAATGCCCCTAAGAAAAAATACTTCAAGGGAAATAAACATATATAATGACAGAGAAAATAAAAAATGTGTACGAGTATGTGGTGCCATGGCATTTGTGGCCATGCTACATGTTGTCGACATTGTAGTAGATAATACAATTGAGACTATCATCGTACGAGGCAGAGATAGTAAATGATCATTGACAGGTGTTGAAGAATGAGATTGTCAGAGCATAACAAAAGTAGTGATTAACATGGACAATATTGTTAGAGCATAAAAAAAAGATAGTCCAACATGCAATCTAACTGAACCACCTACAGTACCCTCATCATGGCCAGGAGTCTCAAAACTATGCAAAAAAAGTTGTTAAAGCAACACATCCACTTATATTTTAATGACATAAAAGACTAGTATAACATAAAATCTATTATTGAACTTTTGTTATAATTAAAAATTACATTAATACTTACTCTGTAATTTTGAGATTGGTGCATCAATGCAATTGCCCTCTTTTGTGACTCAGGATTCAGAGGGAATATAGATGCCAATTGAGCCACTCTTTGCACGAAATTATCTGGAGGCATTTTTTAATTGCAGAGGATGGGTCATCACAAATACTGAAATCAACATCTAGGTCCTCGTTAAAGGACTCCTCTTGAGGGATTGCGGGTTCCTTTCCCTTACTCTGCTGACCACCTGTCTGTGACAACAATATTACTAACACTATTAGAATTAATCTGAAATAGTGATGAAAAGAACATAATAAAAAACACTATTTAACATTTTTCTTCTATCTAATTTGCAGTACAATAACAAAGAGGTTTACCTGCTGGGAAGAAGTACCTGCAGGATCATCACTGTCCCCTCTATGTGGCTGCTCCATATTGTGGCCCTGTGTTATTATTTAAATTTAACCAATAATTAGAAAGGACTAGATTAATAAATTTCATTAGAAGATGACGATGGAGATGAGGTGGATGCTGAGGAGACTCTCTAGATGTGGCTAGCAAAAAAACTCAATTATTTAATGGTACATAGTACCTACCTGCACCCCCATCATAGTGACATTGTTTGTATATATGCGGTTAAAATTGTATTCAATAAGAAACTCTTCCCCTGCACGTATTGATTTTATCACACATACAAATACATGATTTCCCTCGCGTGGCTCAAATATGCAATTGGGTTGCTTAATAGTTGACAGAGGTTGCGTACTATTTATAAAACCTACAATATTCCCTGATGTGTTTGGCCTTCCGTCAATGTATATAGCCACTCTTTCACTTTGTTCATTGTCTTTTTGTTGAATATAATTTGCCGAAAGTGCATACCTACATATACTTTTCTTATATTGAACAATTCGCATCCAACTTTTGTAATCGCAACAAGGTCCAACATACTCCATCAATTCGACAACTTGTTGTAAGAGACCTTTATGCCATCCATAGAAAATAGGCCCAAACCATGTATTGATGATGGTGCAATGCGATATATCCTGCCTTTAACACTAAAATCAATGTTTATTGGAGGAAGTTCCTTGGGAATCCATTGTTTCTGTAGATATTGGTACCTAAAGGGCACCTCGGTGTCGCCTTTTCTCTCATCATCATAAGAACATGATTCCCCTTGAGCAAGGAAAAATTTCACATGTTTATTGAATTTCCTTCTAGTCTTTTGACCTCTATTTGATCTTCCTAATTCAAACATACTACATGACTCACTTTCTTCTTCCATTCCTATATTTTCATTGCTCAAGGAAGACGCATCTGACAAATACCTATTTGCTGCTACCTGCACTCCATCAAATGAGAGAGATAGCAAGTAATACGAGATATTTTGCAAATTGTGAAATACATTAATCTCTATAGGGTGTATTGACTTATACATGTTTATCCATGAGACTGTGTGGGATGCTCGTGAAAGGGGTTTGGGTACCTACATATGTACATTTGTTGCAGGGTAAGGTCCTAGTAGTGCTTTGGCAAATCTGCATGGTGAAGGTTTTTATGTTGTATATGTTGTTGTTGTTGTTGTTGTTGTGTGTGTGTGTGTGTGGATAAAAAAGGGGGCCTTTATCTTTAATCTTAAAAGGACAAATATGCCTATCTAATGTTTTTTGAGGGTGCAGGGAACAACAAATGGAGGCAACTTGAGGGAATATAGAACATGGATGTAATCTCAGAAAATAACAAGATGATATAATCATATAAGATTGAGTTTGTGATGATACCTTCAAAGCTTTAGATGATGCTCAATTTTGATTTTATACTTGTACTCCAAATTAAGTACAAATTTTATAGCAAGCTCTGTTGTTTGATCCTAGAAGAAAAAATCATTGCAAAATAGAAATAGTAGTGTAAGTTCTATTGGAGAAAAACCTAAACTATCTTTTCACTTCATTCCATTATAAATTCACTAAATCCTCTAAATATTCTAGTAGCATTCATAAAATTTCCAAAAACATTACAATAGTACATTTGTCGTCAGGTAAGCTCCCAGTAGTGCTTAGGCAAATCTGCATGGTCATCAACTATGCATATATCTTCTTTGATCAACTCTTATATATAGGTGAAGGTTGTATATTTTGTATATGTTGTGTGTGCAAGTTTTTGATTGAGGGTGCAGGGAACAACACCCATTAGTAATGAATAACCCACCCTTGAAGAGAGATATATGGTACTTTTTCAATGTACAAAGTGGAAGTATGGTAGAGCATCTATAATCCCTTTGAAATGCTTTTCAATTAGTAATGGTAGGATCCATATTTATGTTCTGAAGCCTCTTTATCCAAAGGGTATCAATGGCATTTCTCTCTTCATTGGAATCGAGGGTGCAAAAGATGCTTTGCATCGTTTAGGTATACCACTTAATTTGTATACCCATTGGATGCAAAGAAACCTTTTGCACCCCTTATTCGTTTGAAGATAAAGGACATTGATCCCCTTTTGATAAAGAGTCTTCAAGAAAGATATATGGTATCCAACCATTTCTACCTGAAAAACATTCCCAAGGGAGAAAGAGAAAATAATGATTAGTAGTCGAAAATGGTAAGAAAGAGCAACAATTATATAAAACCATAGTTACAAATACTGTAAAAGACTTATATTACAATGCAAGACAATAATCTCAAAGAAGATATAATGGAGCCACCATTTTTCAAATAAGTGATATCTGAGTATGTATCAACAAAAACATTTACAAAGAAGAGTATTCCAGACATCATGTATACGTTTGATCTAAAGATGACCTGGTTGGTTGACAAAAATGCCAACTCCAAAGAAGTAGTCCATCATAAAATTCCTATCGTCACAAGTGAAAAAGTCTTCATTGTGACCATGGAAGATACTCATAGCAGCGTAGTCATCATTAGCGCAAGATAGCTTAAACACCTCCCACGCCTCTACCATTTTATTTTCAAAGCCATCTCTATTATCAAAAATTGAGCCAAGCCTGCTAGAGATAATGTTTGGATTGATGGTCTGAATCCCCTGCGCAACTTTTTATGAATTATAGGAAACAACCACATGCTTAACCACCTTCAAGACCCATTCTAACCGACTGGTAACTTCAAATATAGTATAAAAAACTAGTTTATATATCACCCCATCATGTACATGCGAGTCATCAATATTATGTTTCAGAAGGTAGACAATAGCATGTTTGATGTCATCATCACAAACATTAAATAATTTGGAGCACTGTTCTTCCAAGGACTCCAAATGACAACATTCAATACCAAATGTTCTATCCATTGAGAAGACCTAAAACAAAGTAACAATAATGAATAAGTATGCCAGCATAATGAATAAGTGGGCAAAATACATTGATCCAATAACAACCAATACATTACAAATGCCAAGCTCGCGGTCTCAATGAAATAAACAAGTGTATAAAACAAGATATGGTGCACAACACCAAAAAGCATGCAATGACAATAATAACATTTCATGATGCCCGAGCTCAAATTCAAAACAGTAAGTGTATTAATGTATGATCTAATAGAAGCAACCTCATTGATCATTACCTTTGACTCCTCCATCGTTATAGAATAGATAACTACCTACAACTATATTTCATAATTCCTCCTTTGAAGTCATAGGCTAGTTTAAAATGGAGAAAGTATACAAACACACCAATTTAATCCTAAAACATCATATAACTGGAATTAATCACATCTCACAAATGTATAGATTATACTAAATACCATTGTATTATATATATCAAGTATCATCTTTGAATACAAAATCTTTGTGAGTTAGGACTATTATAATTTTTCCTTTTAGGACAATCAAAAAATAATTAATGACCCTTACTAAATAACAAAATGTAGACATGATAGGTTACTTATTTTTTTATTCTACATTACTTAGTATTCCAGTGCATGTTCCACCTGCAACTTGATCAAGTCTTGTTTGATGCTTCAATTTTGTGTTGACTGTCCTCTAGAAGTACACAGTTTTGTATTTACCCAATATGTTATTCAAAAAACAACAAAGACAATAGAACTTATATGTTGTTGCATATATATACATATGTGTAACACCCCAAAATTGGCACCTAATAATCCAATCAATTTTGGTGCATTTTCTCATCTTCGAAGTCCTATTGTACTAGGCAAATTCTTCTCCTAATTGACTTTAATTGACTGAGTTTCAAATGCAGAAAACCCAAATTTGCATAAATCTGACATTACATTTAATTCCTAAATTCTCAATGATTATTAGCTAAAAATCCCTATGAATAATTGATTTAAATCTAAAGTCCTAAGTACTTTTAATTAAATCAATTCCTCCCCCTTTGGCTAATTTACATAAAAGGAATTGAAAGGTTATTTAATTATTGGATGAATTATCCTCAAAAAGGAATTCCATAATTCCATATGAAAGGACACTTATGTGGCAATAATTCACCCTTTTATTTAAATAATCTTTTCTTATTTGTCTCAAAGGAGAATGAAGAGACAACTGTTTCTTGTCAAGAAACTCTTCACTCTCTTTCCATGGTTTTCTATAAATTGGACTTCTTTTCTTCATTAGAGAGGATGATTTTGGAGAGCATCAATATTATAGTATTTTTTGCATCAATTCTTTCATATTTCAAGCTTTATTTGCATAATTGGGCTAGTTTTAATTAGAATTGAAGATGTTTTAGCTTTCATTTTATGATTTATCTATATGTGTAACATCTCAATTTGGTGCTTTCAAGCTTCTTAAATTCATTTCAAAGTTTAATTCTAGTTTAAAAGCAAATTCCTTTCATAGATTACAAGCATTTCATTTCTAGATTAAAAGCACTTTCTTTCTTAGATTAATTGCATTTTACTTCCATAGAATAGTTGCAATTCATTCTTAGATTAGCATAATTTGCTTTCATAGCTCAAATTGCTTCTCAATTCATAGATTAAGAGCATTTTCTCATAGACTAGTTGCATATTTCATAAGATTAATGGCAATTCTTCTCTTCTTGCATTCTTAAAATCCTCCATGTTAGAAATGGTCAGGTTGTTGGCTCTCGTTCTGAGGGTAAAACTCAACATCCACAACTAATTAGGAGGCAATAGGTCGCCTCAATCGAATTTGCAGAACAAATAATTCATGTTTGTCTTTGTGAATTGAGCGATTGTGTAAAGACTATGTTGTGGTTGTGTTGAATTCAGAGGTCTACATTCAGCATATAACAATATGCACACACACACACACACACACACACACACACACACACACACACAGAGTAGTCTTTGTTGAATATTGAAAGGAAGCTATTTGTAGCAAACAAGACAATGTGCAAAGATAATTAATGGCTCGAAGACAAAAGGGTATCTAGATATGTCAATTAATAGAAGTATCCCAATAAATAGGGTCCCATAGAGAAATAGATATGGTAGAAGAAGAGGCTACAATGAATAATGTCATGTACCATAGTTAAAGACAAGAATCAGTCACAGGGGTCAAAAAAGATTGAAACAATGCATCGATGAAGTGGCCATGCAAAAATCCTTGAATAACATGAGTCAAAGCAATGGTTGAAAAGGCAAGAAGAGTGGCAATGCGTGAATAACATTGGTGTAGGAGTTACAATGTTCCAATAGAGTATAGTATTATCGTGGAATATTTTGACAAGTCCACGAAGAATACATTATGAAGAAGCCTAAGAATAGTGAATGAAATGCAAGGACGAGATACCCAAATATGGACAAAAGTAGAGGGCGGGTATTTGCATGAGATTAAGCATGGTAGAGAGTCAAAACTCTGAGATTAATAGTATATAATATGGTGAAAGACATTGAAATAAAAATGAAGTGACCCTCAATAAGATCAATCCATGATATATAGTAAGAATGAAATAAAATATAGAAGCATATCCCAACGAGTCTAAAAGAAAACAAGATGAAAGTGATACGAATCATAAATTTAAAAATCAATAATTTCATGTGTATCAAGATGTTGACTATCATAGCTAAATAAATCAATGAAGAAACACTGATAAAAAATGATTAAAATAATATGAATGGACGGTGTTGAAACAATCATTCTTGACAATGGAAATCACTGATGTTGACCATGATAACAATGCTATAGATATTTTGAGCGGTTCTCTCAAGTTTGTATACGTTCTTTACATATATTTTCCATTATAAACACTGGATCTCCTTCCTATGACCCAATGCAAAGTGGAAGTATGAGAAAAATGCATAAAAGTATTTTGTTTACTACTGAGAGTAGTTAGTACAAGGACGAGAAGTTGTCCTTCGCTGGTATCCAAAGACATATGATTTAATTGTTTAATGCTTTTATTTTGAGAGAAAAGAAAATTTTAGAAACAACTATGTATTAACTAAATGATTTGTAAAGAATGATCGCAAATGTCAGAACATATAACTACCTAGTCAAGCAACGAGTCAAAAAGTTCACAAACAAAACAAAACTGTATTGATATATCATTTTCTTAGAATTCTAAATGGGATGGGATAATATAATAATTGACTATTGAATGAACAAAAATGAGTAATATTTTAAGCAAAATGGCCATAGACTCGTAAAAATGAATTGTACAACAATGACCACATTTTTCACCAAAAATGACCATAAGATATAAAAATGCAGAGATGTACGAAGCTGCATATTTGATTTAAAGCATGTCTCCAAAGCTGGTAGAATACCCCTATCCAAGGGTCAACTATGTAAGTCTCTCAGAAGAATAACATAATAAAAAAGAAGGTTAAAGGATAGAATATATCTACTTTTGGTGGCATTTTCACATAGAACAAGGAGATTAGTTCTAAGCTTGAAAAATATACAGAATCTGATGGTTGCTGACAAATGCTCCAAGTCCCTACATCAAGAAGAAAAATAATGGAGGTGGAAATGGAAAGAGGCTGGAAATATTCATTTTTTGTAAAAAAAACTCTCAGCTTTTTTAAGTTTATTATCATCTTTCACACTAGATAAAAATGAGCATTTGAACATAGGCTACAATGAGAAGATAATTTTAGAGATTTATCCTAGTGTTCCAAGAGATATCTTGGAAATTTTTAGATCTGAGTCCAATTTTGTTAGGAATGCAGAAAGAACTAACCCATCATACTAATTTGCACACAAACTAACAAAGTCAATAGAACTTATTTGTTGTTGCATATATATACATATGTGTGTGCGCGCGCACACACACACACATATGCATACACACACACACAGAGTAGTCTTTGTTGAATATTGAAAGGAAGCTATTTTTAGCAAACAAGACAAAGTGCAACGACATTTAATGGCTCAAAGACAAAAGGGTATCTAGATCTGTCAATTAATAGAAGTATCCCAATCAATAGGGTACCATGGAGAAATAGATATGGTAGAAGAAGAAGAGGCTACAATAACTAATGTCATGTACCATAGCTAAAGACAAGAATCAGTCACAGGGGTCAGAAAACATTGAAACAATGCATCAATGAAGTGACCATTGAGAAATCCTTGAATAACATGAGTCAAAGCAATGGTTGAAAAGGAAAGAAGAGTGTCAATGCATGAATAACATTAGTGTAGGAGCTACAATGTGCTAATAGAGTATAATATTATCATGGAATGTTTTAACAAGTCCATGAAGAATACATTATGAAGAAGCCTAAGAATAGTGAATGAAATGCAATGACAGAGACCCAACTATGGACAAAAGTAGAGGGCGGATATTTGCATGAGATTAAGCATGGTAGAGAGTCAAAACTCTGAGATTAATAGCATATAATATGGTGAAAGACATTGAAATAAAAATGAAGTGACCCTCAATAAGATCAATCCATGATATACAGTAAGA
>MU226052.1:1457504-1468500 GCA_018584345.1 Thuja plicata | reverse complement strand
TGTTATTGTGAGAAAATAAAGTAAACTGTAAAAGTTTTAATTCTGAAGACATTTTTTAATGTATTGGAAAGCCCCACTCTTGTCTTTTGCCTTTGTTTATTTGATGGAAAAGAACAAGCAAATTGAATTGCCGAAGTTAAAATTTCTTAATTTTTTTCAACATAATGTGAATTTTACTTTTTTGTTAAATTTTGTACCTTTTTTTTCCCTTATGCTTATGTCAAAAAAGAAAATTGAATTCTGATCTTTCTAACATTTTGTAGGAAATGGGCAATTCAGAAAAGAATTGTCAAAGCAAGATGACCTTCGATTTTCATATAACTCTGACGTTCTGTTTTTCCCTTGATTCATTGTCAACAAGAAATCGAACTGTAAAAGCGTAAAAGCGAAATTTTCAAGGAAATTCTTATTTTCATTAAAACCTTGCACTTCTGTTGTTTCTCTTGTTTTTATGTATAAATAGAATTTAATTGAACAATATTTATCTGCTTTTGTGATGTTTCAAGTAGCTCTTTATTCTTTCAGTGAGGTGAGTATTAAGTTTCTTAACACCCACTGCCCACCTTTCTTAACCCCCCTGCCCACCTTTTTTTGGCTGTTTTTTCCATGTCAAATTTTCAATTGAGCTGCCAAATTGAAAATCTTCTAAACTTCTTCTGAATTAAGGTGAAGTTCAGGGAGGAAATACCTTTTGTTTCTGAATTGACCTTGTTTTCTAAGTTGACAAAGCATTGAGCTTTGATGGTAAAATATGTTTATATGGATACCAAACAATATTCCAATTGGCAAAAAGTTCTGTATAACATAAGCCTTCTTATTTCTAATGTCTCTACCCTTCTGCTTTGCCCATATTTTTTTATTAACATGGAAATTGAAGCACATAAATTAAATATTCAGCACATTTTTGAAGTACAATGAATTTTAGGTTTTATAAGACCTTGACTGATTGGATTGCTGTTGTTTTTTGTTAATGAAATTTGCACTACAAAACTTTAACTTTTGAAGATAACTTTAATGTAAGGTTTTGTAAAGCACTGGCCTTGTTTATATGATATCAAGGCTGCTGAACTGCAATGGTTTAAATCTCTAAATTGTTTCTAAACAATCTGAATTTCCTATTTCTCTAAACTGTCTCCTATTGTTCTGTCATATTTTTTAAGTTGAAAAGAAAATTGAACTCCAATCTTGCTCAAGTTTATTACATTTGAGAGGCCTTTCATGGCAAGGATTTCTTTGAGTAAGGTGAACTAAAAGTCTCTTAAAACCGTGCCCTTTTGTTTACCCTTTTTTGTCACATATCATGTTAACAAGAATATTGAATTGCAGAAGTTTAAGTTCAGTGAAATAGTGTTTAGAATCCCGCCTTTCTGTTTTTGCCCCCTTTTTTATATTAGGTAGAAATTTGAGTTGATTATTTAACATAAAAACCCAATATTTTAATACAACAAGGAGTATTGGATGCAAATATTTACCAATGAAAAAAAAGTTTGAATCTTTTTTCTTTGTCAAAATATATATTTGCTCTTATGCTTTATTGTCCCGGGATTGCATTTTTTGTTTTCCTTGTGATATTGTGGGAAAGCTTATCAACTATATCTAGATGGTAATTATTCAAACCATTGAGTAGAAAATTTTAGAATTTCCTCTCATTCTCTTTCCTTAATCTTCTGTATGCTTCCATAATCAAAAGCGAGACACTTAATGGAATAAAACAATGGAATGTACATGTATGGTCTGTTGCTTATCTGCCCATTTAAACATCTGAGGTTTAAGTGAACCTTTTTTTGTATATGACCAAATAGATTTAGATATATTAGGCCCATTCACTAAAGATCACTACATCAGTTTGTAATTGCATTGTAAAATCTGTACTGCAGCCTATTATCTCTTTTTGTTTAGATTTGTATATATAAATATTGAATTTACTAGTGTGACATTCCCTATTGTTTCTTTTATTTTCTTGAATTGATCATAAATGTTGAAACCTTACATTAGATTTTGATAGCAGGACTTGTCTATAACAAATGGAGATTCTATCAGGAACAGCCGGATGTGTCACCAATGTCAGAGGAATGACAAGGAGGGAGTTGTTTTCTGTTCCAAATGCAAAAGGAAGCGTTATTGCTTTCCTTGTATTGATAAATGGTATGGAGGTTATTTCTTCTTACTAATGGAGGAGGAAGGGGATAATTGTCCTATGCATGATATTGCAGAGATTTTGGCATTATTATACTAACGTATTACAATTTTGTAGTGTTGTCTAAGGCCTTACCATTAAATAATTTGAAATAATTTGTTTGTCAAATTATTTGAGTAAATAATATTGGTTAGAAGAATGTATCACGAATCTTGTTATTCAAATTGTCACTGTTTAAAAGAAAAATGAGTGAGTTTTTTAAATGACAAGTTTTGGTTGCTAAATGTTGCTGCCTACTCAAGTTTGTTATGTAATGCCAAAGGGGTATATTTTCATTCCTTGTTCTTGCTTTAATCAATCTTATCTGCATACGCAATTGGAAATATAGGTATCCAGAGCAGTCTAGGAAGGATATTGAGGAGGCATGCCCTGTTTGCAGAGGAAATTGCAATTGTAAAGCATGCCTGCGCGAAGATGGCCATGTGAAGTTTATGGTTGGTATTATTCCGACTGTAAATATTATTAAAGCAGATATGTGTTCTAAATCTGACTTGGGTTATTTTGATGCAGCTCCCACAAACGAAAACAAATGACTCTGAAAAGTTGGTTCATCTGAGGTATATGCTATCTATGGTTCATCCAGTGCTTAAACGTATTCGCGCTGAGCAGTCTTTGGAACAGGAGATGGAAGCTAAAATTAGAGGTACATAAACTAGTGTGCAGAAGTTGTAATGCCACTTTCTTATATTTAATAATTTTAATTGATCTTACACTCCTGATCAGGGGTAGAAGCAGTGACTGATGTTCAAAGGGCAAAACTGAATCCAGACGAGCGGTTGTATTGGTATGAATGTGCAAAAGACTGATATTTAAATTTCCAATAAAAATGTGGATTGCATGTGATTTTGTTTCAATATTGGCACATAATTTCTTTTTATGGTTTCTTTATGATACATCTTTCTATGATATTCTTTAAGACACAGGCCTTTAATTGGTTTATAAACTATTTTTCCATTCAACTTTTCTTGCAGTGATAATTGCAGTACATCTATTGTTGATTACCATAGAAGTTGCCCAGAGTGTTCATATGACCTCTGTCTCACCTGTTGTCATGAACTTCGGGAAGGGTGCCAGCCTGGAGGAGATGAAGCAGAATCAGCTCAGCAGCAGTGTAAGGAGAGAGCTTATGCTCAAGTTAGAGGTGCTCTTGGTTCTGGTTGGGAGAGCCAATCCCATGCCTTGGCTAATGGTATTCAGAACAACTTGTGCCCATTACCTGATTGGAGAGCAAACAGTGATGGTAGCATACCGTGCCCCCCACTGGAACGAGGGGGCTGTGGAAAGCAATTGCTAGAATTAAAACGTATTTTTAAGTCGAACTGGGTTAAAAGACTCGAGGAGAATGCTGAGAAAGAGGGCAATATATATAAAGATCAAGAGGTATTAGAAGATTCGAAGATCTGCTCTTTATGTCTTCAATACGAGTGTCACAGAACAGAAGGGCTTTCCAATGACATGTTACGTCGAGCAGCTTTCAGAGAAGGTAGCAATGATAACTTTTTGTATTGTCCAACCGCACATGATACAGATGATGGAAGTTTTAAGCATTTTCAGAAGCACTGGCTCAAAGGGGAACCGGTAATATTTCGGAATGTTCTCGAAGATACATCAGGTTTGAGTTGGGAACCGATGGTTATGTGGCGGGCTGTTCGGGAGACGACCAAAGGCAAATTCAAAGAAGAGACAAAAACAGTCAAAGCCCTTGATTGCTTTGATTGGAATGAGGTAATGCTTTTTTTATTAAGCTTGTAACTTTGATATTTGAATTGTAATGAAATGTTTCTTGCTTTCAGAGAGCATCTTTTGTCTTGCTTATGAAGCACTCAGCTGTGCCTGGCACTTTTATCCTAAGATTGCAGTTATTAAACAGGTTTCAATACATGGATGTACCGGGTGATGTTTGTTTGATCATATTTACATATGACCAAGACCACCTACTCAGAGTTGGCAAATTTTGAGCTTTGAGAAGTTGTAAGAACTGAATATATAAAACTCTTTGGCCAATACTACTTTATGTTTACCTTTTGAGGACACCCAGAAATCTCTTTATTGTTTGTAACCACCCATTCTTTCCTTGTATTTGATATTAGTATTATCCTTGAAATTTCTGTTATAGGTGAAAAGGTTACCCATAAGTTCTCTGGCATTTAAATTAGATTAAGTATACTATATAAGAATGAAAGATTCCTCAGCTGGAGAGATTTTTCACATATGTTGGGAACTTACAAGTTTTAAGTGCCCAGAAAAAGTAAATGAAAGTCTGTGATTTCAATCATTTGCCCCATACTCGTCCATTGCTGGTTGGCTACACTAGATGATTTAGAACTGCCAAATTCTTCCAGAAAGCAAGAATTTAAGAGCTTCCTTGCAAACATGTATTGCAAATCTAGTAATTATTATAATCTGACAAGTATGTTTCTGGAAGATTTTTGTTGAAGAATTATGATGTTTTTGGCATAACCACATTTTTTGTTTGAGTGATAACGGGGATGGCATTGAGAGTATGCTGCACTTTGCAGCCACAGAAACAATCCAAGCACCACAGTTGCCATCACATTCTGATTGAATTTAGTGACAGTTCTCATCCAAAGCTCCATGTTTGGATCAATATGTTGTAAATACTTTAGTGGAATTGTCTGGCAGATGTTTACTTTAGCTGGAAATTCTTTCTTTAATTGGTAAAAATTTGCAGGCAATGAAAAAATATAAATCAGCAGAAATAGTAGACAATAGAGTGTTATAAAAATCTAAATATTAGAAAATAGGGATAATAAAAGCTTGAAGCTTAAAGTTGATTTTCTTGCTTATTCTTGTAATGTGTTTCACTTAATTGATTTAATTTCCTTAGTGATATCTAATACCAAATATAAGAGTAATTTGTAATGTCAAAAGGAGTTTGCTATTGAGTGATCGGATAGTTACCAAAATTTGTATTTCAGGGCATGTTCTGTGTATTATTTTTATTTATTTAAGTAATCATTATCAGTTTCTGGACAATGTCCCTCTTGGCTGCTGCTCTTGCTCGTGATGTTGGACAATTACAAAAAAATAGAAAGCTCATCTTTCTTTCAGCAAACAAGAAAGGAATGGACCAGAACAGAACTGAACATCATCCATTCTCGATATTAGAACCAAAATTGTGGAAAATTTTCCCCAAAACCTTACTTCCCTGACAAAAGGCAACCTGTTTTCCAGAAAACTTATAAAAGCACGACCTTCAACATAGTACATTCACCTTAATATTCTTGATTGAAACCAAACATGAGCCCAGTTTCTATCAACAAGATTCAACATATAAAGGCACAAATATCACATATCTGCTCTCACAAAAGCACTCTGGTTGTCATCGAAGATACTTAGTTTTTGTTTTACATTGGTATTGGTATGTATAAATGTGTCCTCAAATATGTGCTATAAAAAGCAATTATCATTCCATTCAAACATCAAGCTTACTTGCAATATCCAGAAAATATATCTAAAATCTAAGCTGTTTAAAGTTTTCCCAATCTCTTAAAATAAAGGGGTAACACTGTTTTAAAAACTTAAGTAAGGACAAAATCATGTATAACTAATATTGCAGCATCCTTCAAAAGCACAGAAGTTGTTGTGGCATCTATCAGTATTTAGTATGAAGAAACTAGCATTGCTACTTGATGTCCACCTCTTGCATATTCAGCAATTGTGTTTCAACAATGTTCAGAATCTTGGGCTTTATTTGCAGTATAATTATCATTTTTTACTATTTTGTCAGACAGCTTCAGTACAATATTAGCACTGTATTGCTATTGAACATTTGGAAACAAAGGAGAATACAAGCCTAAATTGGCCATCTTTTATCACCTTCAAAAAGACATAATCCTTTACTTAACAGCTTGGATCCGATGAAGAGCCACTTGATGACTACTGAATTTTTTTGTCTTTGGCATTGAAATGGAAATTAAAACTAAGATTTTAGTTATTACTGACCTTGATTGTACTGTTTTATTTATTCTGTATGAAGGATTTGATATATTATAGGTTGCTATCTAATAAATAAGCTATATAGGTGACTTGTATGGTTGAGGTGGATGTCTATATAAGGGTATTTGCCATCCATTTCTTATTTGTTAATGTGGTGAAATTGACTTTTGTTTCAGTTTTTGCATCTCTGGAAGGATGAAAAATTGTTAAGTTCAAAATATAAATAGTGGTCATAACACACTTAAAAATACTGAGATAATGGTAATTTGGCCGTTTATAAAATAGTTTAATAACATGCTGGAAGTAATGAGGTAATATTGTTAATTTGGCCAAAACATAAATAGTGTCCATAACATGCAGAATTTTTTCAAAGCAAACTCATTCTTGAGGATGGTTTTTCTCCCTTTTTGAATATTTTATTTTTTTGGGTTTTGTTATTAGGTATATGTTTTGCTTATGTAGCTTTTGAAATGTAAATTAATCCAGGGTTTGTTCAGTCGAGGACCAAAATAATAGCATCCGATCCCTGGATATGGAGTTGGAAACCATTTTCACATCCACGTAAAAGAAGAAAGCTCTCCTGAGAGTGCCTTGTTGGTGTTTAGAGAATATGGCTAGTTAGGTCATTATGTTTTGATGAATCAATCAGATGTTTCAATTCACATATGCATCTTGCAATGAAGCACTATTTATGCAAATGATTACTTTTTATTTTGAATGTAAAGTAGAGAAGCGATTGATGTTGATTTCAAGGACATTCTCTGGGAATTGTTATCTTATTTGCAGTCTAATTCGTCCTTGTCTATTGTTTTGTTTTGTTTTGCTTTCAGTCAAAGTTTGATAGGCAAAAAATGTTCAAAGTTTTCCCAGACTGCAGGCTCTGCCTAAGATATTCAATTTTTCTTTATTATGTTTAAATCGAGATGATTAATTTCAGAAATAAGGAACAATTATTGACGTTGGCTGTTGATTACCTAGTAAATATGAGATCTTTGGTTATATAGATAATTTTTTTTAATTACAGTATCTATGACAGATAAAAGTAGATCAAATGGGGCCTCAATACTTTATGAGGCTATAATAGCTAGTTGGGAGTGCTAAAATATAATTCAATAATAGAAAATAAAGCATCTACAGGGAGGAAGCATAATAACCTTATAAGATGGGTAAATCAGTATCAGGAGAATTTTATTTGTCAGGATATACCAAACACAACTAAAATCGGTCCTGTGAAAGAATTTAATCCTTGTACAAATAACAGCTCTCCTAGCTATGAGAAGGTGGGTGATAGAGATCAGTGAACTTGTATCAGAGTCAGAAGTACAAGTGTCATGGTCCTTGCTGATTGGATTTGCAGAGTCTGGTGATGTCCTTGGAACAGTTTGGGAAAAGAGGGTTCTGACTGAAGCGGCGATTCCACAGTTTAAGTCATATCTCTTACAGTTAGTCACTGTTAAAAAAAGCAATAACGTAGTATTTCTTTTAATTGTTTAATAATTAATATGCCATAAATATTCCTTTAAACTCTCACTTTAGAGATTTAGCTTTTGATGGATCTCAGCAATTTTGATTTTGGTAAGTGTTGGTATCTTCTACTCATTGGGCATAAGGTCATTCCCAAGTTATTTATTTATTGCATGGAATATGCAATTAAGGATTCAGCCATCCACTAGGTTGAAGGTTCCAAGCACAGTGGAGGTGGAAGATTATAATTTTCAAATATACATATTATTTGTAGTTGTGTTGATCTTTGCGTTGTTTCTAATACAATAATGGCCTGTAAAGTTTAATTTTGTGTTTGTTATTGCAGGTTGAAATCAATATTCATCAGTTTTTCAAAGGATACTTGGAGGGCCGTATGCATAAAAATGGCTGGCCTGAGATGTTGAAGCTAAAAGATTGGCCACCATCAAATTTATTTGAAGAGCGCTTACCTCGACATGGAGCTGAGTTCATTAGTGCATTGCCAATTCATGAGTATACCCATCCTAAATGGGGCTTATTAAATATTGCTACAAAACTTCCTGATACTTGCTTGAAGCCTGACTTAGGTCCAAAAACATACATTGCATATGGGACCCGTGATGAACTTGGCAGAGGCGATTCAGTTACTAAGCTGCACTGTGATATGTCGGATGCGGTAGGATACGTGACTTAAAAATGGTTCAAATTGCTGAACTGTGCTAGATTTTTCTTTAATTTTATAATTCCTTGAAATTTAAGCAAAATTCTTTGAGGCTGTTGCAATTTTTGTTATATATGTATTGTAGTTTGTTCTGGCATGTATATACTATATGTAGCTCTGCAATTGGTAATGGTTTACTGTTTAGGGATTGGGGCTAAGCACTGAATATCTTACGATCTAAAAGCTTCATGAGGGCAATGTGTTCTTTCATTGTTGTTATCTGTAGAAAAATTCTGTAGTATTAGAGATGCCACTACTTTTGTATCTGTTGTTTATTATGGGACATACTTCTCAGTTTGCATGACAGGTCTTTACTGAGTTTGATCTTTTGTTAGTACCTTTTAATAATCTATCCACATTATAGTATCCCTCCCATTATTGCTATTTATGGTGTTAAAGATTTATTTCTTTGTTCCAATTAATGTCTCAGGTAAATGTTTTAACACACACAGACAACGTGAAGTTCCCACGGTGGCAACAAGATAAGATAGAAAAAATGAAGAAAAAATTCAAGGCACAGGATTTAAAGGAACTACATGGACGCTCAGACCGGAGCAGAAACGAAATCAGTGAAAAGGGTCACAATAAACCAGCGGATCCAGAGCCAAAAACAGGTGAACTTACTGGATCCAAAGTTGCTGATGAAAAAAGACCTTGCTCATCTCCCCATGAGGACAGAACACCTCCAGCGGATCCAGAGCCAAACACAGGTGAACTTACTGGATCCGAGGTTGCT
Organism: Thuja plicata; assembly: GCA_018584345.1. NCBI lineage: Eukaryota > Viridiplantae > Streptophyta > Pinopsida > Cupressales > Cupressaceae > Thuja > Thuja plicata. The sequence goes on along the minus strand of MU226052.1, from coordinate 1,459,422 downwards.
GAAGAAAAAAGACCTTGCTCATCTTCCCATGAGGACAGAACATCTTGCTCTTCTTCCCCAGTTGAATTGAATTCTGATGAAAATGAGACCAGTGCAATGGAAGATTTTGTTGAGAACTTGGAGGTACAGGATTCAAATATAGTTGGAAACAAGACTTCTTGCCGGGGCAAAAGGAGATCTGATGAAAGTATAGCAACAGAAGGTTTTACTGTGTGTGAAAAGGAGAAAGAAGTGGTTGCCAGTAAAGAGGACAATTCAGAATTTGAATATGGTGGGGCTTTGTGGGACATCTTCCGCAGGGAGGATGTGCCAAAGTTACAAGCTTATTTGCGGAAACATTGGAAAGAATTTAGACATCTCAATGGTGCCCCAGTAAATTCTGTAAGAGTTGATTCTTATGTTAAAATTATTTTTTAATAGAAGTATTTTTATTTCAAAAATGTCATGTATGGCATGTCGTTTTCTGAATTTTTAGAAAAATATATATGTACTACAGGTTGTACATCCCATTCATGATCAGACACTCTTCTTGAATGAAGATCATAAAAAGAAGCTGAAGGAGGAGTTTCGTAAGTAGTTTTGAGGCTTTGTGTGGTGCTGTTTTTTGGCTAGGCATGATGGGACACATTTTTGCTATTAACTATTCTTTCTGTGTGGTTAATCTGTTTGCTTTACAGAAGTTGAGCCATGGACGTTTGAGCAGCATCTTGGTGAAGCAGTGTTTATTCCAGCAGGATGCCCTCATCAAGTAAGGAATCGTAAGGTGAGATATTGATGTCTAATTATCTTTGATATTTTTTTCCTTTTTTCCTCTTTATGTAATGTGGTTATTAGAATTTTCAAGTTCAGAGTTGCAATAAATACTGCAGTGCTTTTCAAAATTTCCTTAGATATATCAAGACTATCAAATATTCAAAAAATTGGCCTTTGGTTTAAATATTAAAGTTTTCTTGGAAATAATAGTATATCTGTTTGTAAAGTTTAAAAGCATAGTTAACTAGTTCAGAACCATCAATTCTAGTTCTGATATTTGCCAATAGGTACTATTCCCTATTTTCTTGCAGCCACATGTTTGGCTTTAGAATTAGATAGGATGTCATAACATTAGTTCTCCTTGACGACTTGACATTCAAGATCACAATTAGATGTATATTGTTTGGCCTTAATTTATATACCAAGTATGCTATTGCAAATCTTTCAAATATTCAAAATATTGGATTTGGGTATGAAAAATAATAATGTCTACATGGAGACACGTTAGCTTACTTGTTTGTAAGGTTTAGTAGTGTAGTTGACTAAATCAGAACTATCAGTTCTAATGTTTTTCCAATAGGTGCCATTCTCAATTTTCTTGCAACCAATGCTTGGCTTTAGAATGAGAAGTTTGCAGAAATGGTCACTCTCCACCATGACTTATAATTCAAAATTGCAATTATATATTTTTGCATAGATTGATGAATTTATGTGTTCAATTTTAATTTAACAAAAAGCTAGCTATGCTCATTAGATAAGTTTTTTGACATCAATAGATGCAAGTCCATAAAATATTATATATGAAAACTAAGTTACCACATTCGCTGCCTGGAGGCTGAAGTCGAAAGTCGATTCGCTCCAAAGTCGGGTTTGGTGCGAATTCGCTCCAAATTCGGTTTTCCTATAATGAATTTGCTCCAAATGCGCTGAGCAGGACCCTGGACGAATTTATCACCGTTTTCAGCGAATTTGTTTTTAGCTGCTGGAACCCAGAACGAATTTGGCAGAATTTGGTGTGAATGTCGGGCGAATTTGACTGAAAGTCAATTTTGTTGACTTTTCCTTAAAGTTTTTTAACATTATTTTAATGCGAATGAAACCTAAATGTTTCTCTAAAACCGCATTCTCACCAAAATTGTGTTTTATTCACACACACCAAGTGTTT
>MU226052.1:1445300-1457454 GCA_018584345.1 Thuja plicata | reverse complement strand
CCTCAGCAACAGGTCTCTATTCTCCTCAGTGGCAGATTACTGTTGTATTTTGCTATGTTGCTTTATTATCAGCATAGTAATGTATGAACTTATTTGCTGCTGCATATGTTTACATATATATATATATTTTAAAAAAAACAAAAAAAACTTGTACGGATGAACCTGAAACGAATCGAACCCAGCCCAAAAAAAATTTGAACGAATTTTGAACCCGCATCCGAACCAGAATCCGAACCGGCAACTTAGTATGAAAAACAAGGTAATTGGGAGATGCTTCTCCCACCTCTTGAAACACGGCTTGTAGATGGTGACACTTATCTGGCACCGGAGATCTCCCTAAAAACGTACTGATGCACAGGGTGCTTTTGGCTGCTGTTTCCTGCCATCTCCAAAGTTTCCTGACCAGAAATTGATGTTTCCCGCTAGAATACTTAGGGCTAAACACCGGTAAAGGCTAAAAAGGAAGGCAAACAGATAAAGGAAGCCTGTAGCAAAGCAAAGGCGGAGGGAAATAAGCAAACTGCACTGCAGGAAGACAAAAATCCATTCAAAAATATAGCGATTGGATCTACTGACAGTGACTTTTTGAGAGGGACAAACAATTGTATGATTTCCCATTATTGTAATGGTCTAAAGAGAAATCACCTTTACTATTTGATCAATGCTATTGAGTGTGCTCAACACCTATACTACCTTATTTTCACTGAACCATGTAGAGTGGCTATGGTACCAGCAGTATATGCAATTTTAATTTCATTTTTTGTTCAATTTTAAAGTTAATCTTAAACTTTATCACTGTTTTATTTTCAAAGTTATATATCTTGATATTTTCTGGAAATTATTAAATCATATTAAAAAATTTGGTGTCTCCAAGTACCTGTCTCCTATTTTTGAAAATTAGCCATATTGGTACCGATACTAGTCTCTGGCGTCTCCAAGTAAGCTTGATGAAAAACTTAGATAATTTTGCTTGCTTGTTTTTACATGGTATTCAAATTTCCAGACGAGCCTGCATTTTTGTCCTAAGTTTTACTGATATTTTGAAGAGATATCATGTGGCTCTTAAGACATTTGTCTTTAATGGAGCTATTTGACAAGCTACGGAATACCTAAAGTTGCTGAAAAGCATACTAAAATTTGCTGAAAAGTAAGATAGAGCTAGCTGAATTAAACACTCCTTAAAAATCAGTTTTGAATGCAAAAATAACACCTAATATTGACTGATAATGATGGCTAATAAAGCAAGGATGTTAATGTTTTTTGCATGGGATAAAGTGATCACCAAGGCACAAGGGAATGGTTTGAGTGACAAATCCAACTCTGTGAACTGTTTAATAAATTGAGCAACATGATGATGAAAAAATAAAGATTGATTCTCTCATGCCATCTCTTGAAGAGATGTCATGTGAAGACTGGACCACTCCACCTATCACAGTGCATTGGCCTTTTGATTGAAGCACAGTAGCCTTTTCCTAAGATAGTGACATCTCTAACCATGTATGATGTAATCATTCATAACTACGAAGGCGGACTTAAGACAAATTTGCAAACTACTGAACTTGTGACCTTGTCTTTTCTCTTGCGTATATGCTAAAGCCACATAAAATTTTCAAGCCCAGTGGTATTAGCTCAAAGTGCTGGTGTTTTTCTGGTGGAACAATTGTATATTAATTAAGGTTTATTTTCCAGACATTTGTTGAGATGTTTTTCAAACAACTCTTGGTTTTAGAATAATAGAATCCAAATTTGGTTTGATTTATATTAAGTAAAAGTTTGATCAAATAGTGCAGAAGACCAAAAGATATGGTAGCAATGCTTAATTTATTAATGCTCAAGTCCGCACTGTATGTAAAATGTTCTCCAACTGTTTTTTGAATAATCGGCTATCTTATAATTGCTGAACAATTACCATTCCATATTTTCAACTATGCTGAACAATCATCCTCAGCAAGACATAAATCTATCTTTATATATAACAAAGTTGTCTATTCCAAATAGTTTTCTGATTATATCTACTAATTGCTCTTTGCTAGGACAATTTTGCAGCTCTCTTTCTAATGTTGACAAGGCGTTGGGTAATGTCCCTGTCTTTAGACCATCATGTTCTGCGAGCGTCGGCCAGTTTTTGGTGTTTTCCGTATCTTTATAGATGTGTTGGGGAGGGTTCCAATGCTCTTAGTGAGCTCAGTTTTCAGTTTCAGTGGATTTCAACTACTACTACTATTTATTCTAAGTGCTTGCATGGCTCCTATTTTTTGGGTTTGTTCTTTTTGGTCTTCGGAGTACACTGCTATTTATAGTATGTGCTTGTTCCAGCATTGGGCATCATTCTTCAGCACTTGTGATGTCTTGGTTTGGTTTCAATTTTTTATGCTTTGGTGGGCCTTTCTGCAATGCACGTGGAATTATTTAAATATTTGCGCCAAAGTTATAAAGTTATGTTTTAATATTTACTGCAGTGTTAAATATTATAAAGTTATGTTCTTCAATTGTGGAAGCCTAGGAGAGAGAAGCGGGGGTCTCTGCACATGAATTAATATTAAGTATTTCAACGGGGTCTTTTTGAAAGGAAAATAGCTTTTTCAAAAAAGAAAACAAGTGTTTTTTGAAAAGCATTGAAAAAAGCAAAAGGTGCTTTTCAGAAAAGTAGCCAATAAGGTAAAAAGTGCTTTCTTGGAAAATAGCGAAATGCCAAAAAGAAATGCAAAGCTAAAAACACTTTTCCGAAAAAGCAGCTAAAAAGCAAAACTTCATATGAATAAATAGCTCTCAAAAGTTATAAAAGGAGGATTGGGTCTCGTTTTAATTATACAAAGTTTGCACACATAACATAATTTTGTTGGAACGGACAGAGGAATTTCTTTTGGCGGTTGCCAAGGACAAAAACCCAATCTGTTGGTTTTGGTGGACGAGAGACCTAGACTAGCTGGATTTGGTTTTTCATTCAGGAAATACATTTGTGTTTCATAGGGTTTTGGTGATTTGGGTTTTTGCAAATATGAAGATTTTTATTGTATTTTGAGTTAAGACTTCATGGTTTTGATATGATTGGTGAGATCTTGTGATTTTGATGCATTTACAAGTTTTGGATGAATTTTTAGACCTATCCGGCCCCTTCGAGACGCATGTTTACCCACGTTTTGGTTCATATTTCTTTGGATATTGATCATTTGTTTTTGGGTATTACTTCATTGCTTTTTCCTCAGCAGGGGGATTAAGATTCATATGTCATTTGAGGGTTTTTGATTGAATTTGATTTTTCTTAATCGCTCCTCCTGGCAGGTTGTACAAGTGTGGGTTGGTTTGATTCCATGCCAAGGGTTTTGGTGTGGTTTGAGGGTAGTTGAGTTGTTCCTTTTGAGGAGTTTAGACTGATCAATGAGATAGCATTTGTTGTTAAGGCAGTTTGGAGTTAAAAAGAAGGGTCTTGGGGGAGACTAGCTAGCTGTCCCAGTACTCGATAGCAGCATACATATCTACAACAGTCTTATCTTCGAGTTTTCCAAGAATTATGTAGTTTAAATAAAGGTCCACTTGCTGTTCTATAGTTCTGAGCATTTTTTTAGGAGACTTTGCATGTTTGGAAACGCTTCTTGACCCACACTTAGAATTCTGAGATCAGTCAAGGGAAGGCGCAGTATCTTGTTGTTGATGAATGAACAACATTTGATGACCTGTAGGAGATCTGTGATGGACGTTTCAGACTGCAGAACAGAGGTATTTCACTGTGTAATACGTTCTTCATGAATTTGTAATGTCGTTTACTTTTATATAGCACATTTGGATTGTTTATTTCTATCTTCCAGTGCAATGCACTAGCTCTGAAACAATAAAAGACATCAGAATTCTGGACATATCAGCAAGCACTTTCAGTGAACTCGCAAGTTAACTCGAGTGGGAAAAAAATATAAAAAAACATACAAAAAAGGGGGTGTACGTTACACTTTTGAGTATAATGAAAATACACTTCAATATGCTTTGTGCATATTTCTGGCTATTTTAATTGCACTTTCACTGTGGCAATGAATTACAGTTGCTCCTGATTTAGAAACTTGCCAAATAAGGAAGTGCCTTTTATAAGAGAAATCCTGGTCTAGGTCTTGCACACAATACAACGCAACATGTTTCTCCTCTTTTCCGTGTGTAGGTTCCAGATCTGACTGCTGAAAGTTGCAGAGGGCAGATTGAGACCTATGGTTTCAGATTTTAGACAGGCAAAAACCTGTGGACTATGTCAATTCACTCAGCTATTTGACACTTTTTGTCCGGTTCTGGAGAGCGTGATTTGAGGAGCATTTTGATCTGGGATGCAAAGATTTAGGATGCATGACACTTATCAAGAGTAGGGTGCCTAGCACACTAGTCCACCACTATTTGGTCCATATTTCAGTGACGGGTCCATTCCCTGTCTTATTTCTACATCTGCCCTTTTGTATTGAATTTTATTTCTGTATCTTTTTGTGTATGCTGAATATTGTTATTTTTCTAGCGGTTTACCTAGTTCTTGCATCATTCCTCATCTTCATCATATCAAATCATATCAATCTTAAAAGCAATCAATCACAGTGCCCAGCTCCCCCAAGGGACTGATTTTGAGTCTAATTGATTTTTCTCCAATGAAATTGAGAGGGAATGGAAATGGTTCCTAGTTTTGCATGTTTATACTAGTGAACACCTAAATTCCATTCCATCCTTTTCATTTTGGTGAACCTGGCATAGCTTGCATAATTTCTGATTTGGATGTTCAGATATGAGTTTAATTATATACAATTTTCAGATTTAGGGACATTAATTGCTGAAATACATCTTTTATGTAGTTGCATTCATTAATTAATCATTATATTCTTAGCTCATATTGCCTAAATATGTGGCTAATTGATCATTCTATTGCTATAATTCCATATCTTTTGTAAGTTGCTTGCATTTTTTTCACATTTCTATAAAAGACATTGAAAGCATAAACCAATTTCTTTTCCCTTGCCTCCAGCTTTCCTTTTTTTTCCTAGGAGCAATTGTGTGTTGTTGGAGTGTATGCGTGTTTTTGAGTTTCATAACCTGTTGTTTTGAATCCAATATCCTCGTGAGAAGTTATACACTCATGGCTTCTTGTGGTTTAAACACTAAAGATGTTGAGCTTGAGTTGATTGTTGACTTATTCACACCAAGGAGCTCGAGGTAAATCCTCTTCTCTTAATCCAACGCCTACCATGCCTAACATTGTTGAGAATCCTTCCCTCCATGCTTCTCATGACGAGAATGAGTCTTTAACACAAGTGTCTATTGGACAATTGGGGAAGAGTGACAAGCAATTGGAAGATCTTCAACAATTTGTGAGTCAAGAGCACTTGGCTGGGGAGACAATCCTCTTCATTGAAGGTTTGAGGAAGTTGATTCAACATGATGACCATAGCGAGGGTGTTCTACACGGTGTAGCTCACATAGTAATGACAACACTATGAAGTTGGCTAGTTGCGCAAAACTGCTCGGATATTCCACTCTTCCAAACCAAGTTGAGTTATCTATGCCTACACTTAAATCTAGAACCAATGATCCTACATAGACATCTTCTATCTTGGCTACCATTGCACAAAATGGCAATGCTATCCATGTTAGTGGTGGGGGAATCCTATCAATCAATATGCTTATGTACCATCTTCAACCAATCTCCCTCTTGTTTACAGTGTAAGACGGGAGCTGGAGGACGTCTAGACAATGAGACAACAGGAAGAATTTTCGGCAGGGGAAAAGGGGCTTACATTTGGGGGGAAGGGAGTGGGGGCGGCTGTAATATATTATACATATAGTACTTGAAATGCTGGTTACGAAATGATGTATAACAGTATAAGAACTAATTATACCAAATACTTGAACATAGCAAAATTGCAACATACCCAATACATAATACAATGTACTTGAACATTGAATATTAAATTACCAATTACTATTAAAAGTTCAAATTATCGGCAAATAAAAGATTCTGATTTATATTATATCAAAAATATCATAAAGATGATTACAATGAGTAGCATGATATTCAAATATTAAAACAAGTACAAAATCATGTCAAAATGTAGTGAAGGGAGGCCTCTAATCATCCCCCAAGGCAAACTCTTCATCATTGGAGACGTCCTCGGGATGGTCGAGGGATGCCTAGGACGTTTCGCTGAACCCACGTCCCGGCGGCGACTTGGTGGCGTGAAGGCGGTGGTGGGGGGACGTGGAGATGCCAAGTCTTTGAGACGGGGACGCCCCCGGTACGGGGATGGGGGTGTTTGGGGGGAGGGACGAGGACAAGGTAACCCCCACACTCATGTGAATACCACTCATTTATCTATGGAAGGTGGCATGTCTCTTTAACAAGTTTGTCTTCACCAAATTCACAGGTCTAACCAATGCAAATATTGCTAAAAGTTAGCAAGAGTTTCTTACCCAAAAGAGTAGTAATTTTTTGAGTAGCAAGTCTCTCCCATAAGGTAAAGTTTAACTGCTTGGTATGGAAAGCTTACCATAATTTATTGACCCCTAATTTTTAGTGGTTGATTAGTTGTTCCTTTTGAGCCATGCTCTTCTTTAATCTTGCTAGATATGTCTACAAAAAACTGCAATTTGAGTGTACTTGTTTTGTTAACCTTTGTTGTAAATGGTTCATGTGCAGTATTATGCTCTTTTGACCTTGAAATATACATGGCCAAAATTAGCATTTTTCTGCGTACTACTATTTGTTTGTGTGGTGGGTAGTTGAAACTTTTGATATATGATGGTTTTAAGGTATGTCTATTACCTTGTTTATGGTGTCGTGTTTGTATTTACTATTTATTGTTGAGTGGAATTGTTTAGCACAACCTATCATTTGGAATACCTCCCATTATGTACTTTTTTTTAATGAATATATTTACAAGGTGTGTGATATTTGTGAATCACAAATCTCTCTCTTCAGGCAATAAATGTTGAGCACAACCTTATATTGAGAAAGGGGGTGGGAGGTTGAATTAATATAAGGCAATTTTTTATGCGTTCAAAAGATAGTAACCATAACAATATCAATTACACAAGATCTAACAATTATTCAACACAAGAACACAAGATTTTTGTGGAAACCCTTTCCGGAGAAAGCTGTGACATAATATTGCTTATATAAAATTCACTTTACAAGCTTTGTAGGTGCCAATCTAGAGGAGACACCAATCCCCTCTTAAATGATTTGTAGGCACCAACCCACTGGAGACAACAATCACTATAATTGAGCAACAAGTCAGTGAGAAACACCAATCTCTTTAATATGAGGCACCGACCTTTAACTCAACAAATATCGCCTTCACGATGTTGCTTTTTTAATGGATGATGAAAATAGTCTATTCAAAAATCCTATTTTGGTTCTTTCACAAATCTGAATGTATTTCCTTTACAAATCTGAATATACTTCCTTAACAAATCTGCATATTTTCCTTTCATAATTCTGCATATAATCCTTTTCAAAATTGCATATACTTCCCTTTCCAATCCGATTATAGCATATTCAAATATCTGCTGCTAAACTCAGCAATCTGCTCTTGGATGATGCATCATATATGCTTTCTTTCACAAATCAACTTTTAGCTTTTTCATTAATGTCTTTCTTCAAAATAATTCTGCTTAGTCTGCTCTAAGTCTGCTCAAATTCTCATGAATATCATTGCAAGGCTTCCTTTAAAAATCTCTCTATGTATCTTTATGTCTTCATCTCTCCTCTTTTAACTCTTGAACAATCTTTTTTTTATTCACTTTATCACTCCCTTCACTTAATTGATATATCTTCATTTCTGCGTCACACATCTTCTTGTGTTCTTATGTTGTCTTTTTATTTTCAATATTGATGGCAGTATTCCTTTGATATTAATGACAACAACATTTCCGACAATAAAGAGATCTGTGGTCCACATTGATCACGAGCGTCTTGAATACTTTCATAATCAAAATAGAATACACAAAACAAGGTGTTTCGAATGATGGGCATTGTTGAACAAATTCATTTAGGGATAAAGTTTTCTTCAATAGTTGCAATAGTGCATACAACTTCCATCTTAGCAAGACTGAATTCCTACCACATCAGCCTTCATTGTAGCACTAATATTGAATTCCCTAATAGATCTATTTCTATCTCAAATGGTAGCTCAATTGAAGTAATTTTGAAATGGAGCATTTCTGATTATATACTTAAATTCATCAAAGAACTTCACTTGATGCAAGTACATGTGAAGCTGCATTTTACACTCGTCAATAATCTTTTGAAGATGTCAAGACAATCACTTAGTGCATTACTTTGTTCTTATTGGAAGGTTTAGACTTTTTGCCAACTTTAGAATAGCATGAACCTTTGTCCAACCAATTCTCAACTTTGCAAGTATCATGTAGATAAAATATACATATTATTGTCTTACAAATTTACATCTCTTTAGTTTCTTCAATGTTTGCAATACTTGTTGAAAATGAAGTATATGCTGTTTTCACATATTGTTGAATGAGCAAATCATTTCATTGATCAACCTAAATGGTAGTGTGGGTCATTCATGGAATCATAACTTATTTTTGAAGTTTATAATGCATGCATGTTACCCTTGATGATTTTACTTGACATCAAGTCCAACTTTATCAAGAACTTGGTATGTTGCATGTTGTTGAGTAAGGTCATCAATTTTTGGGAGATAGGTATTCTTGATACCGGTGTTGTGGAAATATCCATAATCTATTCTCATCCTTCATGTGCAACACTTCTTTGAAAATAACACAATGATGAACCTCATGGTGAGATGCTTGGACAAATCAAATGTTGGTTTGACAAATCTTGCAAGTTTCTCATCATTAAAGATCAAGAATTATTGTTTTTATAACCTAACATCGTTCAATAGAGTTTCAAGCAACAATTGAAGCTCATATTTTTGTATTTTTGAAGTCAAATCTGTTGGTTTGTGAAGGGCCTTGCTAAATTGTTGGATCGACCCATATGATTATAGTGTGTTTTATTGTATTTGGAACTAAATTAGTGATTTTTAGTGATTATATTATCTATTGATCACATTATTATTTCATGACATTTCTTTGAGCATGGTAAAAGAAGAAATTTGATAAAAAAGGATGCTTAGAAATGAATGCTGTGTGCCGATTTATTGTGAAGTGTGTCTTTTGGTGAAGGGATTCGATTAGAGTCGAGTGAGGTTTGCGATATAATGTAAGCCATATATTGGAAGGATTGCAAAGCTGAGAAAAAAAGCAGCTGAAGAATAGGTTGATAAGACTTTTCCACCTCACCAACTTTAGCTATTATTTGACATTCAACAAAGAAGGAATGCATGCTGACTATGAGTGTAAATATAACGTGAAAATAACAAACAGCTGCTTTATATTGATAATTTGTTGGATGCAATGCAGGGGTGACACTATTTTATAAGATACATTTGAGGAATAAAGCCCATCAAATTTCCATGCACAAGGGCATTTTTTTGGTAATTTCACGTTCCCTTGTAAATGCTTCTAGTTTTATTAAAGCTAGTCCATGTTGTAAATAGTACTATTTAGTGCATGATTGTTGGTTGTTTTTTAGGATAAGTCATGATTTCAATTGGGAATGGTTTTGTATAAGATGTGATTTATAACAAAGGTTAAAGTTCCAAAGAAAAACTATAATTGTGTGCAAATTGCTTGTTAGAAATTGGGCCCCTAGGATTGAGATGTCAAGTAGATCTAGATTGCACCATGAATGTGAATAAGGCCTAATATATCTAAGAATTACCAAAAATTTATTGACCAATTCGTATTATTTATATCCATTCTATTCGTAGAGATAAGTGAAGATATCTCACTTGACCAATGTTTTTTTTAAGTATGGGACTGTGTATTGTTGGGCATGTTCTTGTTTTTTCTCCTTTTTCGTTTAAGATTTTTGTACGCTAATTTCAAAATCACATTGCAGATCAATTGTGCTATATCCACTCGCCTTTACCCTTGTGGGTACTTAGTAGAAAATACCTGTTCATTAAATAAATAAGAATCTAATTATTTTTCAAGTATTTGAAATCCCTCTTCAGCTAGGCAAAACTCTTCAAAAATATTGATATATCTCAATTATTTTGAAAGCAATCTTTGTTAAAATCTTTTGCACTAATGTAAGATGGAAATGGCTGGTAAATATGGTAGAATTGCAAAATCGCTTTATTGTCATCCAGGCACATGAAGACCGATTCAGTATAACATTGACATTTGGAATATTGAGTATGTTATGCAACACGTTACACAATATGAAATGTTGTTAAGACTTTGTGTGTGCTACTTCACAAGATGTGCCATGTTGCTGATTCAATGAGATCCAACGCATAAAGCTGATTTTTTGTGTGGAAAAGAAACTCTTACATCCTTTTTGCATAGTTAAAATGTGTAAATGCGTTAATTTCAGAGTTCATTCACTCCATGTTTGATTACTATCACATGGAAAGAACGAATTAAAATGCATATAAAAATAAAAGTAATACTTGCAACCCAAGAAACTTGATGCAGGAAAACTCTCACATGGAATTGGTGGCCTTTTGGGATTCGTGTAGAACCAAGGTCGCCAAGAGACAAGAGTACTTAGAGATTTGGTAGTGGTACGACTAATTTTCATAAATAGAAGATGAGGGTACTTGTAGACACAATTTTTTTTTAATATAATTTAAAAATTTCCAAAAAAATATCATGACATGAAATAAGCAGCTGTGTTTTGGCTTTGTTGTTTTTTATTTTGTTTTTGAGTTTTTGAGTGTTTGCGTTTGTTCTGTGTCGCCAAATAAAGTGTAGATAATAAAATGCTTTCTAATAGATGAACAACTCATAAAATTAAAGAAACATAGAAATACAAGTAGCTGAAAATTCTAGAGTTAATTTCTGATTTGATTTTACAAAATTTATCGAATTTATGAGCAACCCATATCATAAAATGATATCACATATCTAAATCCAACATACTCATTTGCTGATTTGGTAAAATAAAAGTCCGCTACAGCAATGACCATCAAATACGATGTCCAGAAATCCTAGGTATTTCACCAAATGCCTCTTGGTATGGCTGGGTGTTGAACTGATTAGCAGCAAATAATAAACACCAAGAATGTATATCTAAACCCTCAAAGACCAATCTTATGCTATAAAACCCTCGCGTTCAAGCTCTTGAAATGATGCAGGTGGCATGAGGAAGAACGACCAACATTAAGGAGGTGTGACCATCAATATTCAATAGCAAAACTCTTTAAATCACCTTTCAAATTGACCTCTACTTGCTAGATATTCAATAAACTCTGCAAAATTGAAATGTAGATTTTCTTCAATGAGCATAGCTGTGCCCTTTGAATGAAATCAGCCAAAAATTCTCTAGGTAGTGTCTTTCAGCTACGTAGAGAATATTGCCTGCAGGGGTTTCCGTCCTAACAAACCAAGAAAGCAATCTTTCCTAGGAGAAACAACAATATTCATGTTGCGATTTTGCTATGTTAAAGTATTTGGTATTATAACTTATTAGTTCTTATACTATTATACATCAATTCATAACTAGCATTTCAAGTACTATATGTATAGTATATTATAGCAATCCCCCCGCCCCTCGTCGTCGTCCCCAAATTTAAGCTCGGAAACCCGTCCCAACATCTCGACGTCCCCCAGTGCCCGTGTTACACTGCAAATAAACCATGTCCCCAACTTCTAAACTGTGCTCAATATGATGGTGATCACTGCACAAATTCTATTGATTTTGTACCTATTGCAAGTTCTTCTTTAGTGACTTTATGATGTCTTGACTCTTTGTAGTAAGTCCTCCACCTTAGGCATTATGCTATCCTCAAATAGAAGACACATGAAGATGACAGCTATGATCATACCCATATAAAGCCATGAGTGACAAGATCCTGATAGACATGTGATTAGTGGTATTGTAACAATAGTCACCAAGATGTAGCCATTTGATGGAAGCCCCCTGCTGCCAAGAAATGTAGCTGTTGAGATACCCTTCAATCAGGGTTACTCGGGGACGCGTCCCCGGCCTAAATCCCCAAGTTTTCGGAACGGGGACGTCCTCGGGACTTGTGGACGGCTTGGGGACGTCCCCACGCCGTCCCCAAATTTCAAGAAAAAGCTGGGAACGTCGCTGGGACTT
>MU226052.1:1434379-1445289 GCA_018584345.1 Thuja plicata | reverse complement strand
ACGGCTGGGGACGCCGTAGACGTCCCCTGCGCGTCTCGGGGACTTCCAGCCGTCCCCAATCAAAAAGGCCCAAAAAAAACAAAAAAAACTTAAAAAAGCCAAAAAGGCTTCCATAGCTGGGGTCGTTTTGTGGGCCCCACCACCACACTTGCCCTAAAAGGCCAAAATCGTGGCTCTATATGGGCACATAAGCAATTTTTTTTTATTTCAATGTGTTTTAGCAGCAGTCTGATTTTTTTGTTTTGTAGCAGCAAAGGACTCTGATAGTGATGCCATGTTGGCAGCAGAAGAATAGGAGCAGCAGTGTGCTTCATTTTTATTTTCTATATTTTGATTTTTATGTTGAACTATGAACATGATGATGAAACTTTATGGCAGCACCTAAGCGGCCTTTGGGCATTTTAAGTTTTACTTTTTTTAGTTTCTATGTTAAACTTATATTTTTGTTAGCATATGCATATTGACAATACAATAATGAATTGAAATGGCATTGAAATGTTACTATTTACTTTGAGTATTTACTAAATGGCATTGAAATGTTGTATGTTAAGGTTATATGATGTTTAAATGGCATGCACTGTCCATATTTTCATATGAATGTAATGTATACTTGCAAATTTCCTTATATATTTGAAAATTTCCCTATATTTACATAGCCGTCCCCAAAATTGGCAAAAAAAATTTGCCATCCTGGAAACCCATCCCGTCGTCCCCGTCCCGGAAACTCGGGGTAACCTTGCCTTCAATCCTTTTGTTGATAATCATTGTCTACCCATTTGTCTGTGGGTGGTAGCTGGTGCTAGGAGCAAGTTCAGTCCCACTCAATCTGAAGAGCTCTTGCCAAAAGATACTTACGAACTTGCTGTCCCTATCACTCACAATGCTTTTGGGCGTCCCATGCAGTCTGAAAATCTCCGTAAAGAATAAATCAGCAACTGATGAACTTCTGCATATCACTGAAATAGCAAGGAAGTGTGCAAGTTTTGTCATCTTGTCAACCACCACATAGATACAATCTTTGCCTTGCACCTTGGGTAACCCCGTGATCAATTCCATAAAGATACATTCGCATTTCTGATTAGGAATGTAATGGGTAAGGTCTCAAGTAAACCAGCTGGATAAGTGTGCTCATTTTTATTGTGCTATTAAGTGGATCATTCTTTGACATTTTTATTATGCTAGCAATTGGATCATTCTCTCCTAGATCTGTTATAAGTCTTAAATAAACTTGGGTGACCAGCCATAGGTGCAGCATGGAAAGTCCTTGTTATCTTCACCTTAAGCTGTGAAGAAGGCATCAAACACATTAACCATTGCATACCTGTCATCATATTGTGCCTTCTAGAACTCCCGCTGCCAATGAATCTTTGACATACTTTGTTGCAATTAAACTCTCTTCGATCAACTGAAATCTTTGTCAAAGAGCAAATATGAAGGCCTCCTAGAAAGTGCATCAGCAGCTATGTTTTCGCCCCCTTGACATAAACGATGTCAAAATCTTATGCCCACATTTTGTTGATCCACTTCTGCTACCTCTCTGTGAGATCCTTTTGATTGATGAAGTATTTGATCTCGTTGTGATCTATATTTGAAGACGAACTTGACTCCAACTAAATATGGTCTAAAATTGGCCAATGTATGCATAATGGCCAACATCTTTCTGTTGTACATTAAGTAGCTCCTTTTCACACCTCTACTTCGTGCTCTCGAATGCAACAAGGGTGCTACTCTCAAATCAAGATTCAAAATTGCTCCTATGCCCCATCCCAAAGAATCACATTGAACAAGAACTAATAGAAAGGAAGCCACTTTAACTATGCACAAAATAAACTTGATCGGACAAAACTCAAAAGACCTAAATATATACAAGGCCTAACATGATATCTCAAAATGTTCAACAATAACATGGCACTAGGCATGGTTTCAAGTTTTGCAAATTTATCCTTATATTTAGAGAAATTGTTTACCACCTCACATTCATATTCATGGAATACATAATGCAAAATCAATAATTGAGGCAATTCATTAGGTCCATGATCACATGGTTTCAAGTTTTGCAAATTTATCGTTATATTTAGAGAAATTTTTTACCACCTCACATTAATATTCATGGAATACATAATGCAAAATCAATAATTGAGGCAATTCATTAGGTCCATTATCTATACAGACACAAGTTGTCTTTCCTAGATTTCCATAATTAATTTTAGGAGGTCAAAGTTGATGATGTTTTATTCCATTCACACCCGTATCATATTTCGGAGTGATCAATGCAGGCTTAAACTTGAACTCAAGTACATTGAATATTTCTCTTATATGTCTAACTTTATGTTGCATAAACCATGCATCTTTTTGCTGCTCTGTAAGCATATCTTTAAAAACTAAGACTTCTTTGATAAGTTGACCTTCAAATACTTTCTTGAGTTTTTCCTCAAGCACAATCTCTAGTTGTATCGCCGATTCAAATTCTTCTACATTCTTTACTTCTATTGCAACAACTTGCTCGTTATTTAACACATCTGCTTGACTACTCTCTTCAAGGACACTTGAAGTTTCATCTCTTTGATTTGGCTTCCACTTCAATACATTCTTCTTTTGATGCAATGCATGAGAAGTAGTCTTCCAATGCAAGACCTTCATCATTAGGCTCGGTCATACTATATTCTTGTAACTCATTTTTTTCACTATCGGATGATGTGGTAATGCATTCTTTTGACAACTCTGATAATCCAAACTACCACTTGACTTGCTTGATAGCATCTTGGCGTGAGGACAAGTGAATTCCGAATGCAACACATTGTGTATTCTACTCCCATAAGGTAGCATAATGTTTTCTACACATCCGTTTTTCTCAATGCTTAATCCCTTCTTGATCATCTCCTTGAATCCTTAAAAATCTGTTTTTGGTCGTGGCAAGTACTGCTGGCTTATGAACTTCTGAATATGATATTCTCTGTTGTAACGTTGATTCCATCTTTGACAAAATGTCAAACAATTCATCTCCTCATGTTCAATGCTGTTATGGATTCTACTTCCTTTTGGTAATGAATATTGAGCCAAACTTTGTGAATGTAACCTCTTACTCAAATCCCACCAAACCGAAAGAATATCAACTTGATGATTGTCTTGATAACGGGAACCATGAATGACTGTCCATCCTTTGAGAAATCTTATTTTTTTAAATTTTACTTTTTGTTTGGATTTTGGACATAAAAGAGAGCTAACATATCTCGAATTCAACACTTGAAAGCTCATAATGGTTCCGACTTGCTATAGATTTGAACACAAACATGAACACGACCTCCTTTATTTTGCTAATTTGGTTGATAGCTTCTCCACTTGATTCTTCTTCTCTTGATGATTCTTGGAGTCGATCTTAGAATTGTTTGATGTTTTTTTGGGTAATGATGCAGGAGCATCCAGGGTGTAATAGCAATCTTGCATCACCCAAAAATATTGTCTAGTTTTTCAATATGGTCTATCTTTGGACGAGGTTACTATTTTTGGCAAGTTTACTAAGCTTTTCGTTTG
This sequence comes from Thuja plicata, assembly GCA_018584345.1. Lineage (NCBI taxonomy): Eukaryota > Viridiplantae > Streptophyta > Pinopsida > Cupressales > Cupressaceae > Thuja > Thuja plicata. Next base: position 1,441,758 of record MU226052.1, on the reverse strand, counting down.
GGTACCCTGGAGGTTCCATTTGGATATATTAGCCTGTCAGTAAAGTTTCGTGATAATATCAAGTCTAGTTTTGAAGATATTGAAATTTTCTATTTTGACAGTGTGGTACAAAAGCTTTGGACTTAGTTTTGAAGGCCTTAGAGGCTTTGGAAGGGGTCAAAACTTGTCTGGGACGGTGCTACGTTGTTCTAGTGGTAGAGTGCTTCGAGAGGTTTTCGAAATGGGGTTACAATAGACAATTGGGTCAACAGTTCACAAGTTATGGCTTCTAGAAGTTTTGCCATCAATGCGCAAGTTTCGATACAAAAGGAAGAGAGAAAATCAATAAAGGAGGGAATTGAACAACTAGGCGCCAAAAATAGGGATGAAGAGGGGTTTTAGGGCTTAGTTCCAGAAGTGTAGAATGTTGTAATGTCATTTCATTGAAGATAATAGATAGCAAGTTTTTCTGTTTATTTCCCTTTTGTGTTGTGTGTATTTGGTTCAATAAGGGGAGTGTCTTTCATCATGTAGTATCATAGCAAAATTTCCCGAGTGTGTAGACAAATTGCCGAACCTGAGACAATTTACTTTAGGACTGTGGTTGGGTTTGAGAGATAAGTGCAAAAAATGCCTCCTCGAAGGAACTGTGGTGGAAGAATTGCGAGTGTGACAGAAGAGGGTTTAGAAGCCTCTAGAGAGAAGTGCACTGCAAGAGTAGCTACGTAGAGGAGCCGACGTTAGGGCAAGAGATGAAAGTGAGGATGAATCTGAAAAAGGACAGTTTGAAGAGGAACAAGAAACAACCAAAGATTCCGACGAGGCTAGATTTTTTAAGGGCCATTTCCAAGATTGGAAAGAGACTGAGGATTGAAGCTTCCACATTTTTTGGAAATCTTAATCCAAAATAATTGATCGATTGGATCAATGATATGGAAGAGTATTTTGGGTGTGAAGAAGTAAAAGACCTTGAGAGGGTTAGATTCTCAAAGGCCAAGCTGTGAAAGGTCATACTAAAATTTGGTGGAAGGAAGTTCAGTTGGAGAGAAATAGAAGAGGGAAGGAACAAATAACAAGATGAGATCAGATGGTGGACAAATTGAAGAGACAGTTTATTCCTGCTGACTATGAGCTTGATTTGCTGAAGAAAATGCAAGGATTGAAGCAAGTGAGAAAATTTGTCCAAGGAGTATACAAAAGAGTCTATCGAGTCCTTATCGGAGGGAGTCATTTTGAAGCCCCAACAAGGAGATGGTTGCCTGTTACATAAATGGGTTGAGGTCGAGTGTTCAAGAAGAGTTGATAATGGTAAGAATGTCTACCATTGAAGATGCATATCGATTTGCTTTGAAGGTAGAAGAAAAAATTAACAAGAAGTATGAGAGCAAGCAAAATGGAAGAGGTCGTGATGGAAAGCCAAGTGGATGATCTTATGGAGGTCGAAATGAAGATCAAAAGAAGAATAATGACTCCAATAGTAGTTAGAATCAGAGGGGAAATAATTCCTATTGTCCTTGCGATCAAAATAATGGAGATCAAACAAGAAGAGGAAGAAGGCGAGGACTGGGAAGAGGAGGTTTCTGTTGAATTTGTTTTTTTAGTGCGGAAAAGGACATCAAGCTTATGAGTGTCCCCAACATAAGGGGAGGACAAATAGGAGACCAGAGGTCCATGCACGAATTGTACATGTAGTTGAGGATGTTGAGTCTTCACATTCTGCAGATGTTGAAAGAGGAGAGGTCCTTGTTACCAGAAGAGCCTTGTTAAATGATGAGAAGGAACTTGAGCAAAGGAAGAATTTGTTTCGCACAAGATGTAAGTGTAATGGTAAGGTATGAAATGCCATTATAGATGGTGGCAGTACTGATAACCTTGTTTCATAGGAAATGGTTAATAAATTGAAGTTAGAGAAGGAAGCATCCCAATCCCTACTGAATTGCTTGGTTGCAGAAGGAACAAATTTGGAAACTATCATGATGAGGTATTGTGTGATATTATGCCTATGGATGTTTGTCATCTGTTGTTAGGGAGATTGAGGCAATTTGATTGTCGTGTAGTACATGATGGTTATGCAAATACCTATTCTTTGAGAAAGGATGGAGTCTGACACAAGCTAGAGGTAATGAAGGAAACAAAGGAAAAGGTATGTAGTAATGCGAGAATATGTTTAGTTGATGGAAGGAAGTTTCTAGAAGGCATGAACATATGTGATTTGCTTTAATTTCAAAAGTTGATAAATAGGAGGTAGAAGATGTACCTGTGGAAGTTGCAGATATGTTGGATGAGTTTCAGTATATTGTATCTGATAATGTACTTGATGGATTGCCACTGATAAGAAAGATTAGTCATCAAATGAACTTGATTCCTGGAGCAAGTTTGCCGAATAAGGCAATGCCCATAGAATGACTCCAACAGAGAGTGAAGAGTTGAACAAAGAAGTGCAAGAGTTCTTTTAGAAGGGTTTGATTCGAGAGAGCTTGAGTCTGTGTTGTACCAGCAATACTAGCATCAAAGAAAAACGGAGAATGGAGGATGTGTACAGATTCTCGGTCTATCAATAAGATCACTATCAAGGATGGATGACATTAGGATTGTTTGAATGGAGTTGAGTAGTTCACAAAGATAGATCTGAACAATGTATACTGCCAAATTCGGATTAGAGAAGGAGATGAATGGAAAACAAACTTCAAGACAAAGGAGGGCTTGTATGAGTGGTTAGTCATGGTCTTTGGGCTAACCAATGCACCAAGCACATTCATGCGGTTCATGAATGAAGTATTGAAAGAATTTTTGAGTAAGTTTGTTATTGTTTACTTGGATGATATTTTGATCTTTAGTAAGACATTGGAAGATCATATAATGCATATTCGTAAGCTCTTTGAGAAGTTAAGGGAAGAGAAGTTGTTGATTAACCTGAAGAAGTGCAGTTTTGTGAAGGAGTTAGTGTACCTGGGATTTGTTGTCTCAACAAATGGTCTTAAAATGAACCCAAAGAAAGTAAAGGCTATCCTTGAATGGCGTACTCCAAGGAGTGCTACCGTGGTAAGATCTTTTCATGGTTTGGCTAGTTTTTACAGAAAGTTTATCAAAAGTTCCAGTACTATCTGTGGATCCTTAACCAAAACCTTGAGAGGGGATAAAAAAGAGTTTAAGTGGACTGCAGGAGTAGCAAACAATTTTGATTTGTTGAAAAGAAAAGTTACAAAGTAGTTTGTTTTGACACTCCCAGATTTTAATAGGGTATTTCAAGTAGATCGTGGTACTAATGACAATGCCATTGGAGTTGTGTTGAGTCAAGAAGGTAAACCCATTGCTTATTTTAGTGAGAGGTTGAATGATACCAAAAGAAAATATTTTGTTTATGATTGAGAGTTTTATGCTATACTTCAGGCATTGAGCAAGTGGAAACATTATCTTTTGCCTAACGAGTTGGTTTTGTTTACTGATCATCAAGCTCTACAGTATTTGAACAACTAAGGAATGTTGAATCAAAGGCATTTAAAATGGGTTGAGTTTTTTCGGAGTTACACTTTTGTTTTGAAGCACAGGAGTGGAAAGTCCAATAGGGTTGTATATGCCTTGAGTAGGAGGCAAAATTTGTTGACAGAGATGCAAATCGAAGTTGTGTTCCAAGAACTCAAGAGTTTGTATCCTGAGGATCCTGATTTTGGTGAGGCTTGGAGAGCTTGCACAGATCCTGTTACTCTAGACATGACCAAATTGTTGGATTTTATAATCCAAGACGATATGTTATTCAAAGGTAGCCAATTGTGCATTCCAAAGAGTTCCACGAGGGAGAACCTAATCAAAGAAAAGAATAGTGGAGGATTGGCTAGACACTTTGGTTGATATAAAATCATTTATCTGGTTAGTGAGCATTATTATTGGCTACAATTGCAACAAGATGTTAAGAAGTTTGTGCAAAGTTGTAGAATATGTCAGATGGCAAAAAGAACCAAGCAGAATACGAGGTTATATCAGGCATTACCTGTACTAGAGAGGCCATGGAAGGAAGTTAGTATGTATTTTGTTCTTGGTTTACCAAGAATGCGAAGAGGACATGATTCCATTTTTGTAGTGATGGGCAGGTTCTGAAAGATGGCACATTTTATTCCTTGTAGAAAGACTAATGATGCTATTCTTGTGGTAGAATTGTTTTTCAGAGAAGTGGTGAGACTGCATGGACTATCGAAGAGGATAGTTTCAGATTGAGACACTAAGTTTGTTGGGTACTTTTGGAGGACATTGTGGAAAAAGCTAAAGACAGATTTGAAGTTCTGTTCAACGCACCATCCACAGACTAATGAGCAGACAAAAGTGATGAATAGGAGTTTGGGAAATCTGTTGAGGTGCTTAGTAGGAGATAAACCCAAGGGTTGGGATATGATTTTACCACAGGTGGAATTTGCATACAATAATTCTAGCAATAGGAGCACTCACTGGTAAATCACCATTCCAGATTGTATATGGAATTTGCTACATGGACTATCGAAGAGGATAGTTTCAGATTGAGACACTAAGTTTGTTGGGTACTTTTGGAGGACATTGTGGAAAAAGCTAAAGACAGATTTGAAGTTCTGTTCAACGCACCATCCACAGACTAATGAGCAGACAAAAGTGATGAATAGGAGTTTGGGAAATCTGTTGAGGTGCTTAGTAGGAGATAAACCCAAGGGTTGGGATATGATTTTACCACAGGTGGAATTTGCATACAATAATTCTAGCAATAGGAGCACTCACTGGTAAATCACCATTCCAGATTGTATATGGAATTTGCTACATGGACTATCGAAGAGGATAGTTTCAGATTGAGACACTAAGTTTGTTGGGTACTTTTGGAGGACATTGTGGAAAAAGCTAAAGACAGATTTGAAGTTCTGTTCAACGCACCATCCACAGACTAATGGGTAGACAAAAGTGATGAATAGGAGTTTGGAAAATCTGTTGAGGTGCTTAGTGGGAGATAAACCCAAGGGTTGGGATATGATTTTACCACAGGTGGAATTTGCATACAATAATTCTAGCATTAGGAGCACTCACTAGTAAATCACCATTCCAGATTTTGTATATGGAATTTGTCCTAGAAATGCTTTAGAATTAAGGAAGTTGAACAAAGGAGAGAAGAGTCGTGCCGAAGTTGAAGACTTTGCAGAACACTTGAAGAATTTGCATGAAGAGGTGAGAAAGCATATTAATAAAATGAATATTCAGTACAAGGCTAAGGTAGATCAGAAAAGGAAATATAAGGAATTTCAAACTGGAGATGAAGTCATGGATCATTTGAGAAAGGAGAGATTTCCACTGGGAAGATATAATAAGTTGAAGATGAAGAATTTTGGACAATGCAAAATCCTAAAGAAGCATGATTCAGGAAATGCTTATGAAGTACAGTTGCCTAGTGAACTCCATATTTCACTTGTGTTTAATATTTCAGATTTGATAGAGTATGGTGAAGGAAGTATTGAAGATGAGATAGTAGAAGCACATTGGAATATTCCAACACCTAGTTCAACTACCGAGGAGATAGAAGACATCGTGGATAGTCGTGTTGGCAGAAACACAAGAAACAAGAAATACGAAGAGTACTTGGTCACTTCTCAAATTACCCCGAGTGTCTGATGAAAATATTGTCTAGTTTTTCAATTAATTTTATCTTTGGGCAGGGTTACCTTTTTGGGCAAGTTTACTAAGCTTTTCGTTACATCACAGATTGTCCCAATTACTTCCCTGGAGGTTCATTTTAGATACATAAGCTTGTCGGTAAAGTTTCGTGTCAAGTTCATGTCCGATTTTGAAGATATTGAAATTCTCTATTTCGACAATGGCAGAAAATTTTGAACTCAGTTTTGAAGGCCTTAGAGGTTCCGGAGGGGGTCAAAACTTGTCCGAGACGTCGCTTCGCATTCTTAGCTGTAGAGCGTTTCGAGAGGTTTTTGAAATGAGCTTAAATGAGACAATCGGGTCAACGGCTCACAAGCTTTGGCTTTCAGAAGTTGTGCCATAAAGACTCAAGTTTCGATACAAAAGGAAGAGAGAAAAAACATTTAAGGAGGGAATTGAACCGCTAGTTGCCATAAATGGGAAAATTTTACTTTCTAGAATACTCTAAGGCGGTCAATTGTGCTACTTATATAGGGATGAAGGGGGGTTTTAGGGCTCAATTCCTGAAGTGTAGATTGTGGCTCTGTCTTGTAGATTATTGTAATGAAAATGCCCATGTGACTGTAGCATGTTACTTTTCTGAATATTGTAATTTTATTTCATTGAAGATAATAGAAAGCAAGTGTTTTTTTTCTTGCCATTGTTTTGTTCTTGCAATTTTTTGTTTATAGCCCTGTTGTGTTATTTGTTTGGTTGAATAAGGGGAGTCCCCTTCATCAAGTAATATGAGGTTACATGATTCAATGTTCAGGACCTTCTAGCGCCAATTCTATTGATGGGTGTTTTGTGACATCCGCCAACACAAAATAAAATACCAAGTATTCTATCCTCTTTTAAACAAGAAAATCTCAAATGCTAAACAATGTGAAAATATGTGGTCAATTCAGGCAACCTCAAGGTTTACAATATGAACATGCGATTTTGTTTTAGATATATACTTAGTGAAATGATGTGATATTGCTGGTAACACATAAAATGACCTACACAATTGTTCCTGGATATACCCATTCATTTCCTTTCGATATATACTTAGTGAAATGATGTGATATTGCTGGTAACACATAAAATGACCTACACAATTGTTCCTGGATATACCCATTCATTTCCTTTCAAAGCAGTTGGAACGTGGATACTAATTGATTCGAACTTCAAGAAAGGATAAAAAGGGGTAAGGGTTTTAGGGAATCTAGTCTTACACCCAAGGAAAATGATGATAATGGATCACTTTTATAAATGGATTCCTTAAACCAAACTTTGCTTTGCCATGAGGAGACAACTACGCACAAGTTGATGCAATCTTTAAAGCTAACAAAGGAATTTCATACTGTAACATTTATTGAAATACCCAATACTGGTGCATGTTTACCCGCTGGGGTGACTTAATTAATTGCAGAACTCAACAGATATAGCATAAGAGATATAAGCAAATAACAAGTATTCTATTCATTCCAAGCAAGTGATTACAGCATATTGTGTACATGATGCTTTACCCGAAGGTAAGACGAGTATAAGAAGATCCGAAGGGACGCGACGGTTCACACCCGTGCACAACTCCCTAACCGCCGGATGCTAACTAATCTACGGCTAACATAATTACTTACTATCCCGACAACATCATCCCCCCCTAAAGAAAAGTCGTCTCCGGACGACAACAAAATGTCCGGGACAACCCACAAAATGAGAATGATGAATTACCCAACCCATAACTATGAACGAGAAGAAGAGGGGGGCAGAGGGAG
>MU226052.1:1414738-1424903 GCA_018584345.1 Thuja plicata | reverse complement strand
TTACCCGAAGGTAAGACGAGTATAAGAAGATCCGAAGGGACGCGACGGTTCACACCCGTGCGCAACTCTCTAACCGCCGGATGCTAACTAATCTACGGCTAACATAATTACTTACTATCCCGACAACAGTGCAATCCAAATCAACATCTACAATCGAACTAGTGCTTATGTGGGCTCAAACTAACCATAAACTGCAATTTGCAATCAACGTAATACAAATGGCATGAACTAAAGAATTCATCATGTATCTCTATATTTCTCCATTATAATCATTGAACTTCAACTAAAACTTGAGAAGTAGAAACCATACAAAATGTTGAAACAACACACAAAGATTCACCATATCTTAATGCAAATTGTATATTAGTTTCGACATAGTATTGGCTGGAATTTTGTTCTCCTCCTAGTTTTGCTACTTGCTGGGTCCTAAGGCTAATACTAATGATTTCTAACTCTACAGATGAGTAGGCCAAGCTTTATATAGACCTCCCAATTACAAATGAAGTGCCCAGATCGATTCTAAATCAACAACAAAGATAATTAAATGGAAACCTTGTGCGTGTTGAAAGAAAGATAATTAAATGAAAACCCTGTGTGGGTAGTGAGGATGCCTCACACTTTTGAATTGTTGTATGTCTTCATAGACCCGAATGCACTTTATATATAGTATAGTGTGGAGCCATGTCCACGAAGGGACATGACTCCACGTGAACAAAGTTCACGTGGGGTCACGTCCTTTTGTGAACATGACTCCACTTAACTTCTAACAACCCCTTCGTTATAACCGTCGGCTCTACATCGACTTGATTAGTCTATTAGCCTATGATGAAGTCAATTACATATGTTTCAAGATTAGTTTATTATTATTAACATCATTTAATATAACGATTCCTCATTTACACTTGCATGTGTATATATATATATAGAATAAGGAAGCCATTCTTTATTAAATATATATGCATTCATATTATTATATTATTATTTTTGCTAATAATAATAATCTTTGAAATATGCTTATGATTTCAATAATGTGATTATTCCGACTGATGCTACAAATCATGAACAAATTCATAACATTTTATCTTTAGAGCCAATGTCCATTTTTGGTATGTTAGTTGAAAGTTTCCAATTAGAATGGCACAAAAGATGATGCATATTTGGATAAATGTATGGCAAGCTATTGGATAAGGACAATTGGATTACACAGGGCTGAGCATTAAAGCTTGTTTTGTTGGCAAATTTTGACAACAACTTTTTTTAAGGATTTTCAGCTACTTCAGCTGATAACTATTTGTTTCTTTGATTACTTTTGTTAGCAATCAGATGACTAATTGATGTTATTGGTCTATGTTCAGTGATACTTGGTGATGACAGCTTGAAAACTTAAGTTTGAACATGGTTATAATGGTGTGAGTCTTATAGCAATGCCTTTTAAATTTTTTTTTTGTAGGAAAGGTGTAAGAGACAATTTTTATGTTCTTATTCACCGTTGAAAAATTATTTTTCGAGAGGATGAAATTGTGTGCTGATGTTATGACTCATTGTAGGCTAAGGGATAAGAGAATGTCTATAAAATTTTAGGCATAAGCATTAAACATAATTGCCTATATTCTTGATAAAAGCTTCTCCAAGATGTCGGAGGGGATCACATCACAAGAGGCTTAGTCAGCAAGAATTGATAGAGATTTCCATTGCTGGTTTTTGTTATGTCCATGCCATCCCATTTCATGTTGAGTGTTTTGCGTACTACAAAACAGTGATCAAAGATGTAGCTAATGTTGGTTCCTCTTTTGTACCCCCTAGAGATCATAAACTATGCGCTGCCCTCCTTGACAAAGAATATTCTAAGGTGTGTTTGGTGATGGACATGAGGGCTTGGATAAGTACAAGTTTTATTGTGATGGATGGGTGGACCGAGATTAGTCGACCATTCATCAACATCACAGTCACATGCTCAACTGGCTCTTATTTTTTTAGAGCCATTGATTGTTCAGGGAAATGCAAGGATGCAGACTTTCAGTTTGGCATTTTGAGAGAGGCCATAGAGGACTTTGGGGCCTCAAATGTTGTTTAGGTGATCACTGATTCTGACTGGCTTGATGGTGGAGGGCGCTTACAAGCCCATCTTTTGGACTCCATGTTGTTTTCATGCATGAAAGACACATGGAAATTAGATTAGGTAAAGCAAGTGGTGACACAAGCTAGAAATATTCAAATTTTTGTTGGCAACTACCACCCCTTACTTGCTCCCTTCAAGCCTTCTTCAAAAAGCAATTTCTCAAACCCGTAGAGAGAAGATTTATTTTATTAGAGAAGATGGTTGAGGTGCATGATGCTCTACAAATAATGGTGGTGAATTCAGAGTGTAATTGATGGCCTAATGCAAACACTCTTTAAGGAAAAGCCATCAAACAAAAGATCCTTGATGATGATTGGTGGTCCACTGCGAGGTAAGACATTGTGGATTTTAAAATTAATTTTTTTTAAATTTTAATTAAAAAACTTATGATTTTCAGATTTAACTAAAAAAATTCTGATTTTGTTATTACTAATTTTTTTTTGCACATTGCAAATATGTTTGCTCCCTCTTGCATGTTCTAGATCTCATCAAATATGTTGATACAGACCCTCCTAGTCTTGGATAGATATATGCGACTTTTTACATTATGATATAAATGATGAAGTAATTTTGCATAAGGATAATCAATTGGACTTATACGAGGAGTATATTAAACCCATTGTCATGCGGAGGTGGAACACTGTGAACACTCCACTTCTTGTGGCAAGTTTCGCATTAAATCAAAAATGGTATGAGCCCAAGCCCGGAAAGTCCCCTCCTTGTGATGACGCCAAGGTGAGATGTGGGTTGATGAAGGCCTTTGAGAAGATTTATTCCCGTGAGTAGCTCGGTATACTTCGTGAACAAGAAGCTGCCTTCTCAAATCTTGATGGTCCAAACTTCAGCAATCCAGAGATAAAGGGGGATAGAGTAGTTATGGCACAATCTTTTAAGCTGAACTGCACTGCAAAATTCACGGAACCAGTAGCTTTAAAATGTTCCTAAAAAATCTCAGCTGCTTCAGCTCTATTTTGTAGGAAGCCCCCCTATGGTACCGTAGCCTAACCTCTCCGTCCTGGCATGTGTACTGCTGTACTTGATATTGTACTTCCATACCTGGTACTGTATCTGAATGTGTCTCAAAAGTGTCTAATTTTAGCCATGCCCGATTTGCCAAGATTTGGGTGAAAAAAATAGCACTGAATCTGAAATTTATGAACAGAAAACTGAATTTAGAAAGAACCTATAAAAATGCTAGCCATAATGTTTCCATACAATGTTAGCAGTTTTTTGAGGGTTATGTTTCCGAGCAATGCGGTGTGACGTGATGCCTGGTATGATTGATCTTGCAATGCATTAAGCTTTTTAAACTTTTGTGGTCGTTTTTCCGGACTGTCGATTCATTCTAAATGACCACATTTTAATTTTCAGTTGTAAAATTTCTTTTAAAAGCTACATTCCAAATTTTATACTGTGTTTCATAAATTGTGTTTTAAAAATAAAACGTTCACTTGTAAAAATATGGCCTGCAAATTTTAGCAATTTCTTCTAAAAACATTTTTATTTTCTTTTGACATGCCCTCTATTTTTAATGCGTATATTTTTATTTTCATGGTTTTTTAATCATATTTATATTTTTATAATTTTGTGTTATTTTAAAATTATAAATTATAATTTGGTTAAATATTCTTAATTGTTTTAAAGGTATTTTATATTTTTATAATTTTATGTTATTTTAAAATTATAAAATATAATTTGGTTAAATATTCTTAATTGTTTTAAAGGTATTTCTGATGTCTCCATTTTTGGGATCTCTAGTAGTGCAGTTGTCTCTGATATTCTGGGTTTGTGTCAGTATAATCAGAGGGGTAATCCGATGTTACGAGTGAGCTCAAATGGTTTAGGGGAGTCATATGATGCTTGCGGATGTTATTTTCGGCTTTTGGTTTGGGCTCCGAGATTAATGGAGGGAGCTTTTATTTTTAATAAGTCACCCAATCAAGTTGATTGTCATCTTTCATCATCGAGATCACTCTTACATAGTCGGTTTTTTAATCCGACACTTTTTGGCCATTGCCCCTAATTGGGTGTATTATTGAACTATATTTAATTAATCTCACTGAGGTTGCCATTTTAATGAAAATAATTTATTGGGCACCTCAATGTTATAGCTCATTGGGAAGAGAATGGAAAGTTATAGATGATGAGACACTGAAAAGTAACTTTTAAGTATGCTGAAAATTTATAAAAAGTAAAATAAAGCACTTTTTGGATTTAAAAGGCTTAATAAATCAGTAAATTGATTTTACTATGGAGTTTTTGGAAGGTTCCCTAAAAAGCTTATAGAAAGGGGGATTGAGAGCTCATTTGGTATGTTGATATTTATTCTATTTTCTTTAATTGAAATCCTTGTGGTTTTGGAGATTGAACTTGGTTTATCTCAACCTTTGAAGGATGAAAACCCTCTTGGAAAGATTCCTCCGTAGCTTGTGTTTGGCAGAGTCATGCAGATTTCACAGTGGGATTCAACGATCGAGGTTTGCAGAAGTTCTTGAGGTCTTCTTTGAAGACAAATTTCTTTGTGGTTTTGAGATTTTGCAAATTGCTTGAGCTTGGATGCCTTGAGGTATAATATTTTGCAGTTGCTTTGGTTGGTAAGAAGATTAAATGTAGGTTTTAATAAATATTGCGAAGATATGGCTGGACAGTGCTATTCATAGAGTATTGCAGCTTGTTTATGTTCATTGCTTGTCATATTGGACAATTCACACTTCTAAATTGTAAAGATGTGAGGAGAGAACAACATCAACTCATTTTTTGAATGCTGGATGTGAGTTACCTTGAGCTACTGGAACTTATTTCTGAGTTGGAAGAATGTGGGTATGGTCAGGTTATTTCTCTATGAAGAGACGTTCTGCTGTTCAGGCATTCAGAACAGAGCACAGGGATAAAGGAGCAGATCGGGGTGGTTTAATGCTGATCATTGGCATTTCTTTTGGATGATTTGAAGTATGCAGGGTTCATGGGAAAGTGACAACACCTATCACTTGTATGTGGACTGAGTTCCTGAGTATTATTGTGATTCAAGACTTCCTTGCACCTGCTGTTGTGTATTTCTGTGGGCTGACTATTAATTTCAGATTGGTATTTGTATTGTTAAGTGCTGTTATGATGATTTGAGTGCTACAATAATTTGTGCTGTACAGTTCATACAATGAAAGGTCAACTCAGATTGTGTGGCTACTCAGAATCGTAGATTACAAACTTTCCTTTCAACTTCAACACTAAGATATCTTTGCTATTCAAGGTCAGGTTGCCATTAATTATTCCTGTTATACTCTGCTGTTCACTACAGCAGTTCTTATGAAAACTTGTTATAAATTGTTATTTTAATTCAAATGCTTTTCTTATTGCTCAACAAATATGTATGAATGATTGTTGTTTTGTGAGTCTATCATTCTAAATCCATCCAAAGGCAAAAAGGTTTACACCAAGCTTTCAAATCAGAAAAGCTTTATAACTGAATGCAAGCAAACTGTTTGTCATAATTACTAAGCAAAAGTGAAAATTTGGGCAAGATTTAATAGGGATTCTTACAATATTGAAATTAAAATATCCCCGGGTCTCAAAACCCTGTCCCCATCTTAGGGTTGCAGGGACAACGTAGGGACGTCCCTAGGCGTATCCGATCTACATATTTTATCTGGGAATATCTTGGAAACTCAGGGACGGCGCTGCCTTGCGCTAAGGACGTCCGACTGTCCCTGGGACCGCTAGGCCATGTCTAGTACGTCCCCTGCTGTCCTTGGGATGGTTGAACATCCCCGACCTGTCAGCCATTTAAAAAATAACTTACTGAAATTAAGAAAAACAAAGCATTTTCTTAATGAGTATTGAGAGTGAATTCTTTTGGACTGTATATAAAAAAATAATGAGTAGGTTAGCTGTAAAATGAACCAGTGTGACTACTATCCATTGAAAAGCATACAACTGTAGAATAAGAGTATACAAAATATAACTCTTTTCCAACAATGGGCAAACATGCAACTGCATACAGCTATAGAGTGAACAAAAGTATCACTGCATACAACTGCAGAATAAAAGCTTACAACTCTAATATTAGCATATTTTTAGTACGATAGATTCTTGCCATGTTTAGCTTGTTATTAAGAATCTTAGTTTAATGATCATTTAGGCTCTTTTTTTTGTATTGTATCAATAAGTATTTTTAGTATTCTATATTAAGATGACTTGCTTTTTTGTTAAAAGCTTTTGTAAACTCTATAGATTCGGTTGAATAGTTAATACAATAATATAGTTTTTTTTGAGTTTCATGGTATCATAGTAGTGTTATTTTTAGGTGAATTTTTTGGTATGAAATTCCAAGTTTTTTTCCATCCAAAATTGTTGAGGTTTTTTTGCAGTTTTTTTTTAAGATCACGTCGATTGTTTTGCTCGTGTTGAAGTAGTAGACACCTCTTCAAGGGTTTTTTCGACCCGCGTCTTTGTTGTTCCTCAATTCAAGATGTGGTTTTCCACCATTTTTTCTGCAACTCGCATTTGTTTCCGCGTGATCTGGACGCAAATTTACCATTGCTTTTTTTTGTGGAAATTGTGGCCAAAGAATGCGTTTTTTTTGACATTGAGTTTTGCAAACCCCACTTTCTTTTTCACATCAAACACCCACGAGTTGCTGAAAATTGACGACCCATTATTAGGGTTTTTGACTTTTGTTTTCTTATTTTTGGAACAATTTGGCTAGGGTTTAACATTTGCTTAGTCTGACTAGGGTTTGAGCAGGGTTTTTAATTTTTAAGGCATCCGACTATCAACATTATTTCCAAAAAAACTTTTTTTTTATGACAATTTTTTGCTTTCAGGTCTATCATAATTTTTGCTTTAACGTTTCAGTATGTTTTGCCTTCGAAATTGTGCCAGTTGATTGCCAGAGCCTACATCAATTTCCATGTCTTCACAGGGTTGAGCAACAACCTCAAATATAGTGATGGTGTCTTTGACCAACAATATGTTGGAGAGAAATCAATGATTCAATGGCCGTAATTACAACACCTAGAAGTAGCGCATGATGTCAATATTTGAATAACAATGTCTTAACAAAATTGTTACAGGTAAAAAAACACGTCCTACTCAAACTAGGTTAGATCAAGACAAATTTGATGAGCATAATCGGGAAGTCATGCTAATAAAACTTTCAGTTACGGATTATCAATTCCCTTAGGTGCGTTTCAACAAAACAACTAAAGAGGTCTGAGAACTCTTGAAGGATCTTCATGAGATGTCCGACAAGAGCCACACTTTCTTTTTGAAAAATATGTTTTCTATCGTGATGGATGAGATGTCTCTCTAGGCACATCTTACGAAGATCAAGGACATCCGTGACCAACTCGAGGCTATTGGTTGCAAGATGGTGAAATAAGATACAATAGTGATCATGTTGAAAAGCCTACCTTGATCCTACGAGCATTTCATTGAGATGCTCAATATCACTTATACTAGTGTTTATCTGAAGTTTCCTAATCTCTGCAACAAGCTTTTGTAGTAGGATAGATGGAAGCAATGCTAGTTCGTCCTTTACTGAGTAGGTGGTCTTCACAACAAAAGGCTTGGACAATTGCAAAGGTAAACCTCAATCCTCCCAATAGAAAGCACCAGGTAAACCCAGGCATCAAAGAAGAAGAGTGTTCAATGCAATTATTGTCACAAGTTTTGTCACATGAAGATAGATTGCAAGAAACAATTGGCAACTGCATAGTCTTCATAGGGAGGGTCTCAGTAGAAGGTCCAAGTTGCTACGCGTTCTGATTAGGAGTTTGCATTCTATGCATTCATGGCCACATGCCCATCATATTACGAGACATCATCTGCTTGGTACATTGACTCTGGTGCCTCTCGACATTTCACACATCGTCGGGATTGGTTCACAGAGTTTATGACTTTCTTTGATTTAGTGGACGTTGGAGGAGGCAAGGAGTATACAGTTGTCCACAAAGGCAACGTTCAAATTTCACTCAATGGGAGGGATTTGCTCTTCCTCAATGTATACTTTGTCCTATGTATGAAGCTCAATCTATCGTCAGTCAGTCAGATTATGCTTCATTCTCCACAATTGGTTGTCGTCTTCTGTTCGCACAAGTGCAATATTATTGACAGGGAGTCTCACACTACAATTGTAGTTGGTCTTGAGGATCACGATCTTTATAGATTCATTGATACAGACGATTCTTAGGAGTAGGTCATGGCAACAAAAAGTACTTCCATCAGTAATCTTTGGAGCATAGAAATGTACATCGGTATGCTTGTTGGATTAGCTAATGAATTGATCTATGTAAAATGTACTTCCATCAACAATCGTCTTCCTGGTACATTGACTCTGGTGCCTCTTGACATTTCACACATCAGTGCTAAGTGTTCCATTCATTCTCATGAGAGATGGGTTCCTGTGAACCACTACTCATGAATTATGGGTCAATGAGTTTGACTCAAAAACTACACAGTTGAATCCTGATAGCAATATCACAATTTCACACATCGTCATGGTTGGTGCAACAATGGTATGCCTCTTGATCTATGTTGAGCATAGAACTATTCCATAAAAGTTTTGGGCTGAGGTAGTCTTTACAACAATTTATCTTTTGAATCGATCTCCCACACATGCTGTTAATAAGATGATCCCAGTGGAAGCTTGGTCTAGAAGGAAGCCCAAAATCAGTCATCTGAACGTTTTTTGGCTCTACAACTTATGTTTGGATTGCAGATGCCAAGCACACCAAACTGGATTCCAAGACTCATAAATTTATGTTCACAGGGTACAATGATGCACATAAGGCTTATCAATTGATTGATGTTGATACCGGTCGTGTCATAATCAGTCGAGATGTGTTTGTTGAAGAACGAGGTCTATTTCAGCCTTCTCCAATTTTGAGCCTTGAGGATCAGTCTCCACAGGCTACATATTTGGATAGTCATATTCCTTTTGGTTCACCCGATGGGAGGGATTCAGATGCCATTGTGCTACAGTCCCCTCCTCAGGACATTGATGCTCCACTTCCAGAGATTCTAGGTGATGTAGTTCCTCCTGCAGTGGATGTTGGTCCTTGTACTCTCTGGTCTAAGTGGTGGGCCAAGATCATTAGTGATCTTCATGATAATGAACTTGTTGAGGGTAGATGTTATGGCAAACATGTACTTTATTTTTGAGCATCAAACATATTCAGAGGCTACATGCATACCAGAGTGGGAACAAGCTATGGCAGGTGAACATCAGAGTCTCATGAAAAACAACAATTGGGTGTTGTCAAATCTTCCACTAGGGAAGAAGCCCATTGGTTGCAAATGGGTGTATAAGGTCAAGTATAAGGCTGATGGCACACTTGATAGGTAGGAGGCACAATTAGCAGCTAAAGGGTTGTCATAGAAGGAGGACATCGATTATGAGGAGCCATTTTGATGCAGGTGCATCCGACAATTAGAAATATTTTGAGAATTCTGGATTATAAATGGTTAAATTGTATTGTAATATGGCTTAGTAAGCCATTACATGTCTTATTGATGGAATTGGGGGTTTCGAAGGTTAAAATGTAGTAGTCTAAGTTTTAATAAATAAAAGGTTTGTAAGATCGTGAAGTTGACAATTTCAACTCCACGATCCTTTGCTAGTTTAGTTAGTATCCCATCAGCCATTTGAGTTGGTTAGATTTGTGGGAGTTATCAATTAGTTATGTGAATTGGTTGTGGGAAGTTATCGGAATCTTGGGGAGTTTCTTTTTCTTTTTCTTTGTAACCCGAGAAAGGATGGAAGGGGAGTAGAGTAGGGTAGAGTAACATGGAAGTGGAGAATCGGTAAAAGAAGAGGCAATGTAACAGTAATATAATAGTGAAAAGAATGGTTCTTTCTTACACATTTGAAATTCTCTGTTTTCATTTATTCTTGAATGATTACGTTAACTGTGCAACATTCAAAATGGATATTATTTGAAATTGGTTTGAAGATTTATGTCAATTTCCAGAGGTCTCTGTTTTTGATTGTATATGAGTTAGTTTTACTATCGGGTTTCAATGAAGTTTAATGTTTTATGGAAATTGGTT
>MU226052.1:1396386-1414688 GCA_018584345.1 Thuja plicata | reverse complement strand
TTTCATGGTAGTGTTCGAATGCATCACAATCAAACAGTCGTTACTAACAAGAATTATGTTGCAAAACTTGTATTGAATGATTCTCTTGAAGTATCGGTTTTATTGAAGGAAGTTAATGGTTTATTTGGAACTGGTTGTGCTGGTTATTGGTCGCTGATATTAAGAGCCTTCTTTTAAGCTATTATTGACCAATGTTAATAGCTCTATCTTGTAAATGTTTGGGTCACGATAGTGCTAAGTGGTCAAAGGATTTAACATCAAAACAGTTTGAAAGAAACAGTTATATGCATTGTTAACCAGTTTCTGTTGTGTGGAAGTCGAGACCCATATTTGTTACCTCCATGATCGCTAGAGACCCGAGAGCTCAAAGTGCAAAGTTAAGTGGTTTTATAACCGCCGAGTGATATGAGTTGTTACTTTCCAAAAACAACTAGCAAAGATCATTGTAAATGGATGGCACAGCTATTGAAGAGTGTTAGAAGTGGATAAACGAGCCTACATGACAGTCCATGATGCCACGGGTAATGAAGAGGTTATGTTTTGATAGTCATTGTGGAGATGACCCGCAGAAGAGTGACATATTGCAGTGAGGAATGATTGAAAGAAACCAAAGATCCATTTGTTGATATTCGGCATTGAATGGAGAAAGGTCTCAGTCCCGTGTCTCGGTAGACTGGCAAAGTAAGAGGAAACAGTGAATACAAATGGGTTGTTGGTGAGTTGATCAAAGAGAGTTATATTATAAAGGTTGTTATGGTTGATATTCTCATCATCGAGATATCGCAGATTATGAATTTTCCGGCATCAATATAGTCGGTTGTAGAATGAGTGAAGTTCGGTTGTTTGAGAATTGTTTAGGAGATATCAGTGCATAAAGTTTTTGGGCTCATTGATCCTTCTATTGCCGAGCTCTGCATCACATTTGCTCCTACCACCAAAATGAGTACCGTGCTTTCCTCAATGATGATTCGCAAGAAGAGGTCTGCTTGACAAAGCCTCCAAGTTTGTAGGTTGCCGCAAAGAACACCAGATTCGCAAATTGGTAAAAGCTCTCTATGGCCTCAAACAAGCTCCCCAAGCATGGTACATCAAGATTGATAAATATTTGATTGAACAAGAGTTTCAACACAATCCTTCTGATTCTCAGATGTATGTCAAGCATTCTAGTGGTGAGATTCTTGTTCTTGTCATCTATGTTGATGATCTAATCATTGCTGCTAGTTTAACACATTTGGTCGAGTAGGTCAAAGAACATTTGTGCCAAACTTTTGATAGGACAGATTTGGGACCTCCATTATTGTCTTGGTGTAGAGGTTTGACAGACAGACACCTACATCTTTTTTTCTTAGTCGAAGTATGCAAAATGTTTGTTGGATAAGTTTTGGATGCATGATTGCAAACCAACATCTACACCTATGGAGAAAAAGTCTAAAACTTTCAGCTAAATCGGATTCACTGGTGGTGGATGAATCAACATTCATGCAACTAGTGGGCAGCCTCATTTGTCTCATTGCCACTAGTCCTGACATTAGTTATGCTGTGAGCTACATCTCTTGCTTCATGATAGCCCCAAAAACTGGACATTGGGTTGCAACAAAGCATGTGCTAAGATATGTGAAAGGCACTCTTGATTTTGGCATTTTCTACGACAAAAGCATAGATCCCAGGCTCGTTGGTTTTATAGACTCAGATTGGGATACTTACTTTCCAATCTCTTGTCACAAATCTTGCTCTTGAAGCGCCTCGATTATCCTTTGACACACCATCAAAATTCAGTTTGATCCATCCCTACTTTGGAGACTACCATTTTTCTTTTTCTCTTTGAAGGCCTCCTGATTGCAAGGATTAACTCAACTTTTCCCATTAATGAGTCTATCACTTATTGATTTCTATTAATTAATAATGTTTTGACAATGAACTTTGAATTCTGAATGAATATTGTGCATTGACAATGAATTCTGATTCTAGAATACAAATATTATGTCAAGGTTCTATAATGTAAATGTGCATGCATTATCCTTGCTTTCATATAAACATTTCAAATTTCCGTATATTTTTTAAATTTTCCCTATATTTATATATCTGTCCCCGAAATTAGCCAAAAATGTCAGGATCCTGGAAACCCATCCCCTCGTTCCTTGTCGTCCCCGTCCCAAAACGTTGGGGTAACTTTGAAAATATATAATTATATATAATATATTTTTAAAAAGCAACCTAAATTCTTAATTTGAATATAAATATTTTATTTTTATTCAAATACAAATATTCTAGTTTTATTTCATTATAATTTATATAAATGTTCTATTTTTATTTTTACAATTATATTTTAAAATAATCAGTTTTCTATAAAAGATTTGAAAAATATATGAAGGAATCAAATAATAGTTATACATATAGAATCTATCTGGATCCTGCATTTGGTTTTTTTAGGAAAACGCCCCAATATGTGTACAGTTGACTGAGTGAAATGTGTTAGGACCTTGTGTCTTCGGCGAACAGGGAACCGGCTCTAGGTCTATATAATACATTGATTTGATTTTAATTTATTATAATTTTTAAATTAAGGTTTAGAAATTAAAATTAAGATTTAAAAGTGAGATTTTTATAATTCTATTTTTAAATTTAAATAAAGAATGTGATATATATATTTATGTGTTTTTTTGGTTGTATCTATATCCAACACTGTATCAATAATCCATATCCATGGTCATGTAACTTTGGTCAATATTGATAGTTGGGCAAAGCAAAGAGGATATTTAGGAATGTCAAAGGCATACTAGATTCATATTTTATTATGTTTTTTCTATTGACATTAAATGTTTTATTACGTAATTTTTGATTGGGGTGGATTAATATATTTCTAGTATCTTTGATATGCAAGAAACATCAATATTTTTGCTTATTAGACATGGTTAAAAGACTTTGTTGGGTTGAATGTGAAGGAGTTTGATTTAGGAGGATTTTGGGCAATTTACAATCACAACAGGATCAGCTTACATACGTTTTTGCTATAATTAAGGTGTACTAAAACTGTTCAAAGCTTAAGTTTTTTATTGTGCACTATTATAAAGGGTCATCTTCATTTTGTTTGTTTTCTAGGCAAAGTTTCTTTTCAAGTATGGTTGTTGTGCAAGGTAGGAAGAACTTCAAATCTGGAATATTTTATTAACTTTGAATAGTCTCTTTATTGTGTGGACATGTACCTTAATATATTCTTACCTCATATCATCTCAAAATTAGTTGAGTTTATTGGTACACTCCTGAGGTTTTCTTGGCCAAGGAGTCAAATCTTCGATGGAAGGCAAGACACGCGTTGCACCAACTATGAAATTCATTCACTTGTGATTTGTTCACCACAATTATTGTTTGAAACAAAAAAAAGGTCAAAAGTATAGAATTTTAATATAGTTGCAATCTTAGTTATTGTGGTATTTTTATGGGTTCTTTAACTTTCAATGCCAAGACTAATTTTTATATGGACAAAAGTAGATATTCTCAAGGATGAGTTATTGTGTATGTTTGACTTTTTGAAACATTGTACTTAGATACCATGTTGAGTTTGTACAAATTATATTGTAATTGAAAATTTGAAAACTATCAGTGTCTAGTTATTATTATGTGCTATTAAGTTTGCATTGTGCAATGTGATGTCATAAGTTATATGAATGGTCAACAAAATTTATATTCCACAATTCATGAGGTAAACTCTCAATTTTATTTCATTTGTATATCACTATGCCATTGAAATGCTTTTAAATTTAAAAAAAACAAGAGGTGTCTAACCTTTTTGTTTTAAATCCAAATATTCGTGTAAATCCCGAGTTTCAAAAGATTCTTGTACTTCATTTGTTGATTTTTTCCCTTAAAGACTTTTGCTTCTGTTGCACAATCAAAAAATGAAATGTACATATATGGGCAATTACGTTGACGATGTTTCCTAAAGAAACAATCGATAACTAAGGACTAATTTATAAACTATCTAGTTAGACTTAATATTACATTATTGACTATTAACTAAATAAATATGTAAATATTATTCTAATACCCTCCCTTAATGGTCAATTTGTCAACTATACCAAGTTGCCCCCTAAATTTCACAAACTTGTTCGGGCCCAGAGACTTGGTAAGAATGTCTGTTGTCTGATCCTCAGTTGGAACATACTGCAACTATATTGAAGTGTCCTCAACAAGCTTGCATATATAGTGATAGTGAATCTCAACATGCTTGGTCTGCTCACAGAAGACAAGATTTTTGGGAAGTTTGAGCACCCTTTGATTGTCACCAAAGAGAGGTGAAGAATATGCTTGAGGCATGTGCATATCAAAAAACATTCTTTGAAGCCAAACCATCTCGCAAGTTGCTTTAACAATTCCCTAATATTTAGCTTCAATTGACGAAAGAGCTATTGCCTACTGTTTTTTGCTAGTCCATGTGACTGCACCTGTGCTCAGATTGAAGACATACCCATATGTATACTTCCTATCATCAATAGAAGTTGACCAATTTGAGTCCGTGAAACTAAAAAGTCTAGGATTCTTACTTCTGCCTTACAGAATCCCAAAATCTTAAGTGCCCTTCACATATCGCAACAAATGCTTCAATGCAACCCAATGTTCAGCTCTAGGGGCTGTCATGAAGAGAGATGTGATTGTCGACAAAATTGAGGTCAGGTCTAGTGGCATTGACATAGATGAGACTGCCCACTAGTTGCCTAAACATGGATTCATCCACCAAAGGTGAATCTGATTTAACAGATAATTTCAGCCCTTTCCCCGTAGGTGTGCATGTTGGTTTGCAATCTTGCATCTGAAATTTGTCTAGCAGACTCCTGGCGTACTTTGACTGATATATAATAATACTACCATCTCCCTACCAAACCTTAGCAACTAAGTAGTAATGCAGAAGTCCCAAATCTGTCATGTCAAAGGATTGGCGCAAACTGTTTTTGATCTGCTCAATCAAAAGTGTTGAACTACCAGTGTTAATCAGGTCATCAACATAGATGGCAAGTAGAAGTATATCACCACTAGTAGTTTTGACATACAAATTGGAGTCAGAAGGAATCCTTTGAAAGCCTTGATCGCTGAGGTACTTGTCAATTTTAAGTACCAAGCCAAGGAGCCTGATTCAGGCCATAAAGTGCTTTCATCAGTCTGCATACTTGGTGTTCTTTACCAACAACCTTGAAATCATATAGACTTCTTGCAAGTCACCATTGAGGAATGCATTTTTGACGTCCATTTGATGAGCTTTCCATCCAAACTGGACTGAAATGGCGAGGACAAGTCGAATGGTCCCCATTTTGGCCGCAGGAGCCAAAGTCTCCTCATAATCAAATGCCCTCTTTCAGTGAGAACCCTCTAGCAACTAGCTGAGCCTTGTATTTATCAAGGGTTCCATCATCGTTGTTTTTAACTCGATACACCCATTGGCAGCCAATGGGCTTCTTCCCAGAGGGAAGATCAGAAAGCACCCAAGTGTTGTTCTTTTGAAGACTCCGGTGTTTTGCTTCCACAGCTTGTTCCTAGTCAGGAATACCTTTAGCATCTTAATAGGATTGAGGCTCATAAACACTGTGCATATTGGTCATAAGAGCAAAGTTTATGATATTCCGCTATTTGATGTTGTTTCTAGACGATCTACCCTCAATGAGCTCATCATCATGAAGATCACCTATGGTCTTGGCCCACCATTCCAGCCAGAGAGTAGAAGTGCCAACATCAAATTGAGGAGGAACAACAGGACCTGGATTCACTCGAACAGATTGATCAGGATGTAGATCAACAGGTTCCTGAGGAAAGTTGGGTGGTGCAATATCATGCTTCGGAGACTCCACAACTTCAGAGTCAGAGTCATCTAAATCTCTCCCATTAGGTGGACCTAATGAAGACTAACACCCAAATCCCTATCTTGCAAAGGTGGATCCTCAAGTCTCACAACAGGAGAAGAGAGTTGAAAAGCCGTTGTTCTTCATCAAAGACAACATCCCCACTGAATATGAGACGATCAATGTCTACATCAATCGATTGATATGCTTTGTGATTTTCATTGTATCTTGTGAAGATGAGCTTCTAGCTCTTGGAATCCAGTTTTGAGCACTTGGCATTTGGAATCCAAACATAAGCAGGAGAGCCAAAAACTTTCAAGTGAGTGATTTTAGGCTTCCTACCAAACTAGGCTTGCTCTGGAATCTTCCTTTTAACAACCTCTGTAGGAGACCTGTTCAAAAGATAGACAATAGTGTAGATTGCTTTTGCGCAAAACTTCTTTGGAATATTTCTAAGTTCCAACATATATTGAGCCATCTTAGTGATTGTGCGGTTTCTCCGCTGTTTCTCCGCTCAACCACACTATGTAGTAAGCTGACGCGTGATACCACAACGTGTACAAAAGATGGAGAAATGAGAAGAACAAAATTCCCCCTCATTGTTTGTCCTAAGAGTTATTATTTGTTGACCTAACTCTTTTTCTACCAATGCCTCAAACTTCTGAAACATACAAAACACCTCTGATTTTTGTTTAAGAAAATACACCCACATTTTACAATTAAAATCATCAACAAATAAGATAAAATACCTGGACCCAATAATTGAAGGAGTGTTCATTGGTCCACATACATTAGCGTGAACCGAGTGTAATACCTTGGAAGCTCACTAGGAATTGTCATCCAAAAATGGAGTCCAATGGGGGTTTCGAGCCTAACAAGTTCCACAAACTTCATGATTCTGAGTCTAAATCTCAGGTAGGCCAATCACTAGATCCTCTCAAACTTGCTGAGAGAGATAGTGTATATTAAGATGCCCATACCATTGATGTCATAGATTGTTGGTGGAAGAACTTTTGGCTGCCATGGCATGCTCCTGAGTATCACCTGTGTTAACGAGTCTATAAAGACCTTGATCCTCAATACCCACAACAATTGTAGTGCGAGTCTCCCGATCAACAATATTGCATTTTTCAATTTTTGTGAATTGAATACCACATTTAGTTGAGGAGAGTCAGAATCTGACTAACGGAGAGAAGGTTGAGTTCCATGCCTGGAATGTGGTATGCATTGAGGAAAATTAAATTACTCCTTGTAGTTTAAATCTGTACATTACCCTTTTCGACAACAATATACTCTTCTCTTCCAAAAATAACTGAATCAGTGAATGGTGTATAATCAATGAACCGATCTCAACAATGAGTAAAGTATCGAGAAGCACCTTAGTCAATGTACCAAGTAGACGATTTGATGTGATCTGCTAGGCGTTTGGCCATGAAGGCATAGAAAGTAAAGTCCCTTTGATCAGTGTCCTCAGTGTGCTTTGCTACATTGGCCTTCTGTTCAGACCCTCCCTATGCCTTTTGTTCATAAGCCAAACGATGGCAACAATCTTTCTTCATGACACCATACTTGTGGCAATAATTGCATTGGATGTTCTTCTTGGAGCTGTCCTAGGATTGACCTGGGCCATTTTGGTCCGAGAATTGACTATTCCCTTCGTCCCGAGAAAAGGAATTTGCTGTGAAGGCCTGCTGTGGAAGACAAACTAGCACTACTATTGAACTGTTGTCTCTAACAATCTTGGTGTAGAAGTTTGGTGCATAGATATGGAAACTTCAAGTCAACTTTAGTTGATGTAATGTTGAGTGTCTCAATAAAGTGCTCATAAGACTTTGGTAGACTTTTCAGAGTGATTACTATCATGTTTTCTTCCTCCATTGTCTGACCAATTGCCTCTAACTGATCACATATATTCTTGCAGGGACATACTCTCATCGTTAATGATTGAGAAAAGCATGTTTTTCATAAAAAATGCATGACCGTTTCATGTAGGCCTTTTGAAATATCCCATTTTTCAGCAGCTGTCTTGATCGAGGGAACCTAAGGCAGCTGATTGTCCTTAGCTGATTGTCTGTGACCGACAATTTAATGAGCATCAAATTTATCTTGATCTGGACCCGACATTGTAGGATGAGAAGACTTGCCCATAACAATCTGGCCATGACATTGATATTGAAAAATTGTCATCATCTGTTGCTTCCAGGTGTTGTAGTTACGACCGTTGAACTTTTGACTGCCTTCCAATGATATGTTGGTCAAAGAGGCCATCCTTCATGCTTTTTGAGGCACACAAAATGAGATAAATAGAAAAGGTTGAAACTTTGATTGCACAAAACCCAAGGCACAAATTACAATGCATAGAAAATAGCAGGTTGACAATGTAGGCACAAGTCCCAAGACAAATAAACCTTAGCACGAGTTCCGATGCACATACAGGTTTTCACTTGAAACCCAGAAACTTTTATGAAGACTCGAAGATTTATTAAATGACAAACCCTAGCCACTGCAGATAAAACACCAAAAAAGAACTTGACAGAAAGCTACTGAAATGACTCGAAACCCTAGGTCGATTGTCCAGAAGAAGAATTTATTCATGCATTTTTGAAAGAACCGGGAGAAATACTACCAGTCAAAAGAAAACAAACGTTCTGTTGTTGAGAAATCCCAAGCAGAAAAACAACAAACTGTAATAGAAATCCTGTGTGGCTCTGAGAATCTTGCCACATGCAAAACAAGCTCAGAAAAATGCGGGTTTTCTGTCGCCCAAAACACAGTGAAAATGAGTCTAAAAAATGCGAGTTTGCATACCTTTGTGAATACAGAAGGAGATTGCAACTGTTGGAAGCTAATCAGGACCAGATCATGCAGCCCTTAAAACATGTGAAACACAAAATGACGCTCGGGAGGAATCCCTTGAAAGGGAAAAAATGGCAGCTTAAAAAACGTCAAACAGAAGAAAACGAGGGTTGGAAAGCCTTCCGCAGGATGATACGAAACCCTCAAAACATAGGGAGCACAGTACAAAATTTCAAAAATAGCAAAGAAAAACGGATTTAGAAGAAAAACCTTCAGAGAAAGGTTTGAAAACTTTTTGAACAATTTTTCACTAAAAATTTCTCTTTGGAAAGTTTTAGAATTATAATTTAAAAAAAAAAAATTAATTCTCCAGCAGCTCTGATACTATGTTATACAATGGTAATTGCTTGATTTTATTCAAAGAATGAAATGTACATTTATAGGCAATTACATTGACGATGTTTTCCAAAGCTACAATTGATAACTGAAGACTAATTTAGGAACTATCTAACTAGACTTAATATTACATTATTGCCCATTAACTAAATAAATATGTAAATATTTATTATTCTAATAGCTGCTATCTTTAATATATTGATCATAAATGAAATCATATATATTAAAATATTGTAATATACTCTATAACACTGACATGGAGATAAATGCACAACAACGCTTTGCTCTAAGAAAAGTAGCAATAAGGTAGTTCCCATAAACTAATAAATATAATTAATGTTTAATTGATCGGTTGATCCTTTTTATCAGTCAAGTCAAATTGCATTCTTCAGTTTCACTTTTTAATCTGATCTGTGAAAATTATAAAATATTTTTTCTTTTCTTTTCTTTTTAAAGTCATTTATGTTGGTTTTCTTTCATGAGATTGTGGTCTTCGATTTAATGTTGAGTTCATAATAAAACAAGGAATCTTGTACTATCATGAAGTTGGAGATTGAGGCAATGTGAGTGCTCCCCATGAAATGTTATCCTCTCAGCTTCTTCTGCAACTCATTCTGCTTCTCTATTAGGGGGGACTTTCAACATGGATTTGCAATTCATCCCTACAGCTTTTAATTTATCATGAAGTTAATCTTAAGTAGTTTTTTAGTTTTGATTCTATGATGGATGTAGGAGTTCAAATGTATTATTTCTTTCTTACGAAAAATGTAGCTAGAAAAATCTTAGAAGAAATATGATGTTTGATGGTTGGAACATTGTGCTATACTTGTTTAGTCTGGATATATTATATTCAATGTTTGGTACAAAATGGGTTTGGAACATGCATTATAGCCACTTTGTGGAGCAGTTTGGCTAGTTACATCTGTGTATTTTGTGGCTGATTTTGATAGCAAAAACGTGTTATTCTGGTCAATGTTTATTTTAAAGAAATCACTGATATGCTTAAATAACAATAATGGAAGAAAATAAAAAATAAAAAATATTCAATATTTAGAGTATTTTCTGTGTTAACATTCAAGAATAACAGATGGAGAAAGCACCATAGTATTTTGAATTAAGACAACCTGTACCCTGAGAAACAGGAAATTAGCCAGATCGTAATATCAAATATATG
Source organism: Thuja plicata (assembly GCA_018584345.1). NCBI lineage: Eukaryota > Viridiplantae > Streptophyta > Pinopsida > Cupressales > Cupressaceae > Thuja > Thuja plicata. The sequence continues at coordinate 1,404,494 of MU226052.1, read as the reverse complement.
ACTAGACATCGATTGCTTTAGTTGCCTTTGCCTTCCATTTCCACTCTCGAGGGCATGTTTAAATTTGAAGTATCATCAAATGATATTTATGTTCTGTTCCATTCCTTTTAAGACTCGTTTTGAATGGCTTTTTATTTATGTTGAGATTTTAGTTCTTGTTACATTTGGCATTACATTGGCTGATTACCTACGTTGTTTTTGCAGTCATGTATAAAGGTAGCAATGGATTTTGTATCACCCGAAAATGTACAACAGTGTGTGCATTTGACAGAGGAATTCCGCTTGCTGCCAAAGAGTCATAGGGCCAAGGAAGATAAGTTAGAGGTGATTTCCTAGCTAGGAACATGTTTTATGAAATCAGTTTTATTTAGTGTTCTTTCTTATTGTTAATTTAGTTCAATGTTGGAACAGGTTAAGAAAATGACTTTATATGCTGTAAGTGCTGCTGTTCGAGAAATTAACAAGTTGACAATGGATTCAAAGGACACATGTTGACGTCACTTTGGACACAGATTATCATGCTATTTATGTAAGCAGACTAAATCTAGTTTTTGGCTCTTTGGATTTTGTATTAGGCATTATCATTTTTTCTCATTGAAATTCGGTTTCAGGGCCTTAACAATACAAGAGTTAACAGATTGGCTGCGGTTATGGCATATGTTGGAAATCTTGGGAAAAATGGATTCAAAATGTATACTTGGGTGTCTCTTACACAAATGAAAGAACAAAGCTTTTGTGTAAGAACAATTAGTTGTTTGCATGTAAACCTTCAGGAAATTTAATTTATGCTCATCTTCTATTTGTCAGGCTACAACCTGTCATCTCAAATTTTGTGGGTTTTAATCTCTTGGTAATTCCATCCTATCAATTTTTTGCAGAGGATAATTGACTTTGCTATATGGGAAAGTATCATCTACCTGAAATTTCTATGAATTCCTACCTAATGGGCAGTCTCTTTGCCAATTCATTAAATGACAACCAATGTCTCATTCGCTGTAGAAAATTAATGCTTGTTTTATAGTAAGCTTGCAGGCAGAATCAGGATGATTGCTAAAGATTGTAAGCTTAAAGTTTTGTTTGGTTATTGGAATTAAAAAAGCTAAGAGCTATATATATTTAAAGGTAAATGGAAAACCAATCCCCTTGTGAAATGCCTTGTGGGGAGAGTTGTTCGATGGTAGTGGGGGAGCTGTGGTAAGCTTCTGATACATCAAATTGATGTCTCATTTGGCAGTGACCGAAACAACTGCCTTTACTTTCCCCTTGTAATAAAGCATTAATTTATAACTTAGTCTGGGCATTTCTTCATCTTCATGTTGCAACTTACAAATGCCATTTTAGTTTTTGGCATCATGTTTTCAAACGAATATCGCGACACATCAATATTTTCGAGGCACTGCTCTCTATGGTTTTGTTTGTAGGAAGGAAGCAGAAAGAGTATATGGTAATCTGTCATGGCCTTTGTTTCAATGCATTTCTGAGAAGTTTTTTGAGGACTTTGGCGTTAACTATTTACTCTTTTACACTGCTATTTCAGAATGTTCAAATTAAACTAGCTACCACAATACAATTTTTAATACAAAAATAGAAGCACTCCTAACATGCTACTACTGTGGGACGTAAACCTCACAATTTATACTCCTTAATAGGCAAAGCTTTTGGGGGATGTGAAGTCTTAAGCCCACGTTGCCTTACAAATATTGTCGATGTGGGAGAATCCAACTCAAGTTATTTTATGTTTATTAATTTGAACATTATGGTCAAATTTTTCGTTTTCTTTTTATATCATATAGATAGGTTGAAGAATTTACGTTGGTTCATCCTGAGGAAATGTCAATGTTGCTCTTTGAGTTAATATAATTGTTGAACTTAGATTTTTGTTGATTACAATCTTATTTTTAGATTGTATTAATGTGAACGGGGGTCATTCAGTGTTTCATCACCATGCAAGAACAATGTCAGTGATACACTGAATGAATACTAAAACACATCAACTTTGCACTTTTACCCTTCTGCTTTATTTTTACTTGATTGCAAGTCTATCTGATCATTTTGTTGACATTTACTCTTTTGCACAGAAGTGACATTTCTTTTCTTACACTTTCAAGCTTTCACAGGCGTCAATACTTGTCCAACTATTTCTTATTGTCTTTCTTAACTGATTGATAGTTGTTAAATGCTCATTTTTACGTAAGGTTGTTGCTTTCTCTCTTCTTTGTTGATTCCTTTCTTCTTTGTTGATTTGCGGGTTTACACTTTATTCCAAGTATTTGTATTGACCATACAACAGTGTTCATTTGTTTCTACACATTTTATAATTGATTTCATCCAGTATTAAGATCACACGGTCTTTTTACATACTATTTTCAGCTATCTTCATATTATTATAATCTAATTTCTTCATTTTTGCTGTCAGTTTACTCAATGCTTCTTTGGTTCGTTTAGTTTTCTACCTTGTCACTTATTGTTTAACTATGTTTCCAAATTGTTATTAACAATGACAAGTTCTGCCATTGTTTGGATCATTGATAGAAATAACAACCTCCCGGTCCCCCAGTTTGTACGTGTATCTATGCATTTCTATAAGAAAAATAAACTCAAATTTCTATAAGAATTTCTTAAGTAATGTAGTGAAATATAAAGTTTAAAATTCTAAAAAAGAAATATGTTGGTGATTTGATAATACCTTATATTATATGCGATGGTTATGGTTTCCTTACAACTTGTACAATTTGTTAAACCTTTGACTTTGTGATATCTTATCTTTGTTGATGAATATTCGACAAAAAAAATTTCTTGGTTGGATTGATTGGAGCTTGTTTGTTAGCTCAAATGAACTTAGTGCAATTTAAATTCATTTTTGACATTTTCACATCTCATAGTGACGTTTTAAGTTGTAAAGAAGATTGTTTTTAGTAATCTTCAATCTTATTATCTAATGCTATCATTTTTGGTCCAAATTAGTTCATTGCTTGTTTGATTTGTTATGTGTCAATATTGCAGTTTGTTGTTTATCTATGTTTCCAAATTTTTATTGTTGGGAGTAAATAAGGATTTACTTATTTACTTGCTTAAGTTTACTTAGGTAATCAATTAATGTTTAATTATCAATTAGTTTTTTAGTATGGGTAGTTGCACTTACCTATTTATGATCTCGCCTTTATAAGCAAGGCTATTGTACATTAATATGAATCTCAATCAATTTATTTCATATCTTGGTGAATTCATCTCTTTCTGGGGAAGTATTTGTGTTTGTGATCCTAATAGCTTGGGAGTATGACTCCAACATGACATCATAGCTTGTTGATCTGCAAGGCTTTCTAGTTTGAGACTTTCACTAGACATGTTGACATTGATTATTGATATTTTTTGTTTCATAAAATCAAATAGGGGCCTATTAGGTTATCAATTTCTAGCATTCTTTTTGTAAATTTGTGATTTCCACTTCATTACCAGTGGTCGATTCTATTTAAATTGGCAATCAAAATGATGCAGGAACATCTAGGGCGTAAGAGCAATCTTGCATCACCCAAAATATTATCTAGTTTTTCAATAAGGGCTATCTTTAGGCATGGTTACTATTTACTTCCTTGGAGGTTTAATTTGGATATATAAGCCCGTTAGTAAAGTTTCATCGCAAAATCAAGTCTGGGTTTGAAAATATTATTTTTTATTTTGTTTTGGTGCGAGTGGTACAAAAATTTGAACTTAGTTTTGAAGGCTTCAAAAGCTTCGAAAGGGGGTCAAACTTTGATTGCTTAGTGCTTCGCAAACACAAGGTTGTAGAGTGTTTAAGAGGTTTATGAAATGGGGTTATAATAGCTAATCGACTCAATGATTCACAATTTATGGTTTTTAAAAGTTTGGCCATCAAAACTCCAATTTCAATACAAAAGGAAGAGAGAGAGATCACTTAAGGCAGGAAATAGAATCATTTGGTGCCAAAGTGGGAAAAATTTACTGTTTAGAATATTCTAAGGCAATTAATTGTGCTAAATATATAGGGTTGAAGTGGGATTTTAGGGTTTAGTTCCAGAAGTATAGATTGTGGCTCTGTCTTGCAAATTATTGTAATGAAAATGCTCATGTGGTTGTAGCATATTACTTTTTGAATATTGTAATGTCATTGCATTGAAGATAATAGAAAACAAGGGTTCCTATTCTTCCCATTGTTTTGTTCTTGCAATTATTTATTTATCTCTTTGTTGTGTTGTGTGTGTTTGGTTGATTAAGGAAGGTACCCTTCATCAAGTGGTATTAGAGCATATGTTCTTTAGTGTGTAGATAGATCACCGAATGTGAGACAATTTGTACTAAGACTGTGGTAGTGGCCTAAAAAATTTATCCTTTAATCACTAACCACCAATCAAATACATCTTAGATTATTAAGTCCCTACAAGATGCATGCTATGAAATACTAATAATGATTTAATTGTTTGTCAGTTTTCCTTGTTTGTTCTTATTCTCCTTGATTACCGATAAGCAGTAAAATTTATTTATCGACACTCAGTAAATATGCAGAGTATACCAATCAATCCAGAAATGCATATGTGAAATGTAAAACAGTAAAGTAATAAACCATACACACATAACACATGGATTTTAACGTGAAAACCCTGTTAAGGGAAAAACTACTAGGACCGGTACCCCAAATTTTCACTCTTCTGAAGTGAGCCCTGTTAGGAGCCAACCCTGTTAAAGGTTACAAACACATTGTTAGGTGTGACCTTGTTAGAGGATTTTATACATAGAGGTTGTCACTTAGTATCGGGCATCTATTTGCTACCATCCTTGAATCAGCCTCCTTAGACTGTCAATAGGCTTTAGGCAAATCTTGCTACCATCCTTGAATCAGCCTTTTTCTTAGACTGTCAATAGGCTTTATGCAATTTCAATGCTATTTTCATGAATCAACCTTTTTGGCACTCCTTGGGATGTACCTTAATATATAGAAGACTGTTAAGTCCTACTCTGTTAAGAGACTTGATGCTTCAATGGTTAAACTGAAACACTATGACCTGTTTCTAATGTAATTTGAATTGCAGATTTTCAGATCTATTTAAGTACATTACCTCTCTGACCAATGTATCAATTCAATTTTTTGTGCTCCACACTTTCTGCTCTGTGATGCTGTGCTTCACTGTTCGTCGGTGTCTGCAGAATTCTTTAGCTCTCCTTCAGCTTGATTGATCACGACTATATGACGTTCTTCTTCATCAGTTCTCTTCATCATCCTCTTTCTATTCACTCCCCTTCCCGTGTATGTGATTACCGAAATGAATTATGCTTGTCTCTTATATAGACATGATATTCATTGTTTCTTGATTCTTGATTCTTGGTGTGAAAAACAATCCAACCAATTTGATTTAAAGCTTTAACTCCTGATTTATCTCGTAGTTATCTTCTTGCCAACTGTACAAATCTTCTTTAAATCAATTACTTAACTCTAGTCGAATAAAACAAATAAAACAACCAGTTAAGTCTATAAGCTTTGCCAGCTAGATATTTTGTCATTTTTTGAACTCTTTGTTTTGACGGTCAACTCTGCAGTTAGTCGTCGGTGATAATTGCCAGTTCTGTCAGTGTGACTCCAGTCAGCTTTGGGATCTCCGTCCGTCGGACATCCTGTGATTTTACTTGTCGGGTATCACTATGATTTTGCTTCGTCAAGCAACACTGTCTTCTTCTCGTCAGGTATCACTGTAACTTTTTCTTTGTTTTTACCGATGGTGTGCACTTCGTCGGTGGTCTGTCACTTAGTGAATACTTGACTTTTATGCATTGCTGAAAGCATAATCTCTGTTCCATTGATTCTTTGAAGTCATTGGCATTATGTACATGACCGTACAGATGATATCAAGTTGACATCAATGACAATACAAACCATTAATTGATTTAATGTCTTGCATCGTCTTTAACTTAACATTATCAAACATTCAATCAGTTACATGTCATCAATCTCTCCCTTTGACATTGATGGCAACATACTATATTATCACACTATATTATTTCTAATACAATATGAAATACAATTGTTGAGATTCATCAAATTACCAAACAATTTGTTTTGATAACCAATAAAAATGTCTGACCATCGGTAAGCTCTGTGTTAGCTTAGATTTTACTCTTGCATCTTTCTGTGTTTCTTGTACTGATGTGTTGTGTTATCTTCTTGTGTCAATTTCTCTATTTTGACTGTTCTTCTTCTTTGATGTCTCTGTCTTTTTGTTAGCAACTTTTCCTTTATATATGATTCCTTCATACAAATTCTCTCCCTATGGATATGATATTTCCCTGTTTGGAGTAATTTGATAATGAATAATTTATTGTGATAATATGGATACATTCTCTCCCTTTGACAACAATGCCAAACAAATATTTTACAAATATTTGACATTCATGTCAAACAATTATTTTATTCTATCCATAATATATTCCTTGAATTTCCCTTATCCATCAACAATACAACAATATTCTCTAGAGCTCGGTTTTGATATATACCTTTCTGTATATAGATGTAGCTTTGAAGTTCATCTTTTTGTTTGCATCAACATGAATGATATTCTGATAATATATAGGCTGATGCAGCCTTCAGTTCTTTACTGAATGGTAGAAGAGGGTTTGACCCCTAGTCTCTTTCTCAAGTACTCAAATGTATCCTTGGGTAGTGGCTTGGTGAAGATATCAACCAATTATTCTTTTGATTGCGCATACTCAAGTATCACCTCTTTTTCTTGAACTTGTTCTCTTAAGTAATGATACTTGATTGCAATGTGTTTAGTCTTTGCATGCATGACTGGATTCTTGGAAATGTTTATTGTACTGGTGTTATCACAATAGATAATCACTGGTTCTGAGATCTTCATATACATACCTTCTAGCAACTTTTTGATCAATGCAATATTTGAGCAATTTGCAGCAGCAACAACATATTCTGCTTCTGCAGTAGACTAAGAGATGCATCCTTGCTTCTTGCTAATCCATGTGACAAGTTTGTCACCCATAAAGAATGCTCCTCCAGTTGTGCTCTTTCGGTCATCAAGATTTCCAGCCCAATCAGCGTCGGTAAACACTTTTAGTTCAAATTTTCCTTCTCTTCCATACCATAAGCCAAATTCTTCAGTATTCTTCAGATATCTTAGAATTCTTTTCACAGCAGTCATATGTGATTCCCTGGTATTAGCAGAAAATCTAGCAACAATTCCTACTGCATGTGCAATATCTGGTCTAGTGTGTACAACGTACATGAGTTTTCCTATCATTGATCTATACAAAGTTTGATTTACCTCTGTTGTCTTTTCTTCCTTTGTTAATTTGCATCCAGTAGCCATCGGTGCTCCAACAGGTTTGGAATCTTCCATCTTGAATATTTTCAGGACCTCTTTGATGTATTTGGACTGTATAATGAAAATACCTTCACTTTGTTGAATGATCTGTAGACCAAGAAATAACTTGATCTCTCCAAACATAGACATCTCAAACTCTTTGCTCATCTCGTCAGCAAATGATTTGCATAGCATATCATTGCCTCCAAATATGATGTCATTGAAAAATATTTCAGCAATCAAAGTGTTAGCATCAGTATCTTCTTTCAAATAAAGATTACTGTTTTCACTAGTCCTTATGAATCCAATACTTATTAGATAGGAATGAAGTCGTTCATACCAGGCTTTAGGAGCTTGTTTTAATCCATACAAGGCTTTGTAAAGTCTACATACCATGTTCCTCTTGTCTGGATATACAAACCCTTGTGGTTGCTCAATGTATACCTCTTCTTCAAGTATTCCATTTAGAAATGTTGACTTGACATCCATTTGATATACTTTGAATTCTTTGTATGCAGCATAAGCAAGTAGTATTCTTACTCTTTCTAGCCTAGCAACGGGTGCAAAGTTTTCTCCATAGTTTATACCTTCCTCTTGTGCATACCCCTTGCATACTAGTCTTGCTTTGTTCATTGTGACTTCTCCATTCTTGTTCAGTTCCTGAATATCCATTTAGTACCGATGACATTCTTGTCATCTGGTCTTGGCACAAGTGACCATGTTTTGTTCTTCTCAATCTGCTCAATCTCATCATTCATAGCACTTATCCATTCTTCATTATCT
>MU226052.1:1383294-1395773 GCA_018584345.1 Thuja plicata | reverse complement strand
CCCTCCAGAAGATTTGGGTGATGTCCTTTTCTATCATCAGTGTTCTTGCACAATCAACTATTGATCTGTTCCTTCTCTCAGCAATCCCATTTTGCTGTGGTGTTCTTGGTGCAGAAACCTATCTTTTAATACCATGCTCATTACAGCAATTAGTGAATTCATCTGATATAAATTCTCCTCCTCTATATGATCTTAAACATTTTAGATCTTTACCACTTTATTTTTTTACCATAGCCTTATAACATTTAAACATCTTGAATGCTTCAGATTTTTCTTTTAGAAACATGACTGTCGTAATTCTAGAGTAATCATCAACAAAGAGAATAAAATATCTATCTCCATAATAACTCTTTGTCCTCATAGGCCCACATAAATCAGTATGGACTAATTTTAGAATATCATTAGATATATGGCTTTTACTTTTGAAACTAGACTTTGTCATTTTACTTTTTTGACAATTTTTGCACATGATGTTGTATGGCTTTGTCATCGTTGGTAAGCCTCTTACACTTCTTCTTCTGCTTATTTTCATCATGTTGTCAAAATTCACATGACACAATCTTTTGTGGCACAACCATATGTCTTCGTTTCTAGTCATTAAGCAAGTGGTGTTAGTATCATTCAGATAGAATAAGTTACCTTTAGTCTGTTCACCGGTACCAATCAGTTTTCCTGAATCATTGAAGCTCTTTGCCTTCTTATTTTCAAATGCTACTCTGTGACCTGAATTATTTAGCTGAGAAATACTCAACAAATTATAATTCAATCCTTTTTCCCAATAAGCATTTTCACATTTAATTAGGTTATTCAGCATTATTGTTCCTTTACCTCCAACTGGACAAGGTGTATCATTTCCCATTCTTACTGTACCACCATTATAATATTCAAAAGTGTTAAACTTTTCTTTGTCACTGGTCAGGTGGTGAGTGCAGTCATTATCTATAATCCAGGTGTCATTCTTACTAACCTTAGATATGAGTGCAGTTTCTTCATACCTTTCATCTTCATCTAAATCATCATTCACAACTACAAATACCATCTCGATGTCATCATCAGGTTCGGTGTTAGTATCTTCATCTTTGCAAGCAGCTAGGTAGCTAGCCTTCTTGCCTTTATCCTTGTAGTCTCGGGTATCCTTTCTTTCTGATTGTCGGTAAGCTCTGTAATCTTTGTTATCACCTCTGTCAGATTTCTTCTCAAAAGATCTGTCATTACTTCTATTAGGACATCTTGCAGCAAAGTGTCCAATCTCTTTACAATTAAAGCATACAAGTGGTAGCTTGCCTTTGTATTTACCTTTGCCTCTTTGTATTCTCCTAGCCATAGGTGATTCTATTTCATCTAGATCTTCTTCTTCAGTTTCACTTTCATTGTCCCTTCTAAATGAGTATCTATGATTGGATTTGCTTATTTTCATAAAAGACTTAAATGCAAACTCTAAGTTTGGTAAGACACTATTATCAAAGTTATTCATCTCAAATGAAATCAGTCTACCAATCAAACTATCAAGAGTAACTATATTTTTTTCTACTGCTCTCATTTCTTGAATAGCAGAAACTCTAAAAGCATATACAGGCAATAAGGTTCTTAAGATTTTACTTACCACTGTCTCTTCTTCAAGTGTACCTCCCACACCTCGTATAGCATTGACTACTTCTTTTATTCTTGTGCTGTACTGTGTGATGTTTTCTCCATCTTTCATTCTAAGATAATCAAATTTTCCTCTAAGGATTTCTACCTTGGCTCTCAGAACATTTGTATCACTTCCATGTACAAGCTTTAGTTTGTCCCACATTTTCTTTGCAGTTTTGCAGTCCTTGACATCTTCAAATTCAACATCAAAGAGTAAGGAAGAAAGCTCTATAACCATGCAGTTATGCTCATGCTTCTCTCTCAATTGATCTACTGTCAATACTCCTATAAGAAACACATATTTAGTATTTAAGTATTGAGTAACATCATTACCACTACTTGATAAGTGGAGTCTTATTCTGCTTTTCCATAAAGCAAAGTTGTCTTTGTTCAACTTGGGCACATCTCGTTTGTTCATCTTGTGATCTTTACTTAGGTCTTGAAACCTTCCTTCTAAGTACACAAGCTCTGATACCAATTGTTAGTAATAAGTGAGAGGGGGGGGGGGTGAATCAGTGGCCTCAAAAATTTATCCTTTAATCACTAACCACCAATCAAATACATCTCAGATTATTAAGTCCCTATAACATGCATGCCATGAAATACTAATAATGATTTAACTGTCTGTCGGTTTTCCTTGTCTGTCCTTATTCTCCTTGATTATCGTTAAGTAGTAAAATTTATTTATCGACACTTAGTAAATATGCAGACTATACCAATCAATCCAGAAATGCATATGTGAAATGTAAAACAATAAAGCAATAAACCATACACACATAACACATATATTTTAACATGGAAACTTTGTTAAGGGAAAAACCACTAGGATCGGTACCCCAATTTTTCACTCTTCTAAAGTGAGCCCTGTTAGGAGCCAACCCTGTTAAAGGTTACAAACACACTGTTAGGTGTGACCTTGTTAGAGAATTTTATACATAGAGGTTGTCACTTGTTATCGGGCATCTATTTTCTACCATCCTTGAATCAGCCTCCTTCTTAGTCTGTCAATAGGCTTTAGGCAAATCTTGCTGCCATCCTTGCATCAACCTTCTTCTTAGACTATCAATAGGCTTTATGCAATTTCAATGCTATTTTCATGAATCAACCTTTTTGGCACTCCTTGGGATGTACCTTAATATATAGAAGACTGTTAAGTCCTGCTCTGTTAAGAGACTTGATAAAGACTTTAATGGTTAAACTGAAACACTATGACCTGTTTCTAATGCAACTTGAATTATAATTTTTCAGATCTATTTAAGTACATTACCTCTCTGACCAATGTATCAATTTAATTATTTTCTGCTCCACACTTTCTGCTTTGTGATGCTGTGCTTCACTGTTTGTCGGTGTCTGTAGAATTCTTTATCTCTCCTTTCGCTTGATTGGTCACGACTGTATGAAGTTCTTCTTCATCAGTCTCTTCAGCATCCTCTTTCTATTCACTCCCCTTCCCGTGTATGTGATTATGAAAATTAATTATGCTTGTCTCTTATATAGACATGATATTCACTGTTTCTTGATTCTTGGCGTGAAAAACAATTCAGCCAGTTTGATTTAAAGCTTTAACTCCTGATTTATCTCGTAGTTATCTTCTTGCCAAATGTACAAATCTTCTTTAAATCAATTACTTAACTCTAGTTGAATAAAACAAACAGTTAAGTCTATCCTTAAGCTCTGCCAGCTAGATATTTTGTCATTTTCTGAACTCTCTATTTTGTCGGTCAAGTCTGTAGTTAGTCATCGGTGATAACTGCTAGTTCCATCGGTGTGACTCCAGTAAGCTTCGGGATCTCTGTCCGTAAGGCATCCTGTGATTTTACTTGTCGGGTATCACTATGATTTTACTTCATCGGGCAACACTGTCTTCTACTCGTCGGGTATCACTGTGACTTTTTCTTTGTCTTTACCGATGATGTGCACTCCGTCGGTGTTGTCTGTTACTTAGTGAATACTTGAATTTTATGCATTGCTGAAAGCATAATCTCTGTTCTATTGATTCTCTGAAGTCTTTGGCATTATGTACATGACCGTACAGATAATATTAAGTTGACATCAATGACAATACAAACTATTAACTGATTTAATGTCTTGCATCATCTTCAACTTAACATTATCAAACATTCAATCAGTTACATGTCATCAATCTCTCCCTTTGGCATTGATGGCAACATATTATATTATCACACTATACTATTTCTAATACAATATGAAATATAATTGTTGAGATTCATCAAATTACCAAACTATTTGTTATGATAACCGATAAAAATGTCTGACCGTCTGTAAGCTCTGTGTTAGCTTAGATTTGATTCTTGCAGCTTTTTGTGTTTCTTGTATTGATGTGTTATGTTCTCTTGTATGAATTTCTCTCTTTTGACTGTTCTTCTTTGATGTCTCTGTCTTTTGTCAGCAACTTTCCCTTTGTATATAATTTCTTCATACAAATTCTCTCCCTATGGATATGATCTCTCCCTGTTTGGAGTAATTTGATAATGAATAATTTCTTGTGATAATATGGATATATTCACTCCCTTTGACAACAATACCAAGAAAATATTTTACACATATCTGACATTCATGTCAAACAATCTTTTCTCTCCTTACCAACTCAAGGGTCTTATCCAACCCATAGTGTCCTGCCATTGCTCCACTATGTTTCTCCTTTACTATGTTCATTCTCATTGAACATTTTGAAATGCAAAGTTGTCAACCTTTGAAAAGAAAACCTTCCTGCAACAAGAATTCAAAAAACTCATCATTGTACCTGTCATCAAGGTTAGAACAAGACTTATATACTTCACCAAAGTCTTCATCATTTTCATACATGTTCTTTAGAGCATCAATACCCACACTTTCCAACTATGTCCGAGATAAAGTAAACACCCTTCTTCTCAGTGCATCTACAACCTTATTAGATACCCCTTTCTTTTGTTTCAATGAGAAGTTGAATGCTTGTAGGGTCTCTACCCACTTCATATGCTTATGACTCAATTTTTCTTGGCTATTGATGAAGCTTAGAGCTTGGTTCATTGAACACCAAAAATTCTTTAGGGAGTAGATAATGTCTCCATTTTTGACAGTGACTAAACCAATGCATACATTTCAAGATGTGTGATGCCAGTCCTGTGTCCATAGGAGATGTATCCTTGTAGGTTCCAATTTGGAACTCTACCCACGTTTTCTCTTCCACAATTGCTTATCCTTGTGTTAGCTAAGATACATTATAAGGATATGGATGAGGGATCCACTTCAGTTTCATCTTCTCTACCATCTCCATGGACACAAAGTTCTATGTAGACCCTGAACCAATTAGGACTTTGCATACTTTTCCACTAGATTTACAAGTGGTTCTAAAAATAGACTTTCTTTGAGGTGGTTCCTTAGTTATGGGCCTCTTCATCAAACTCATCCTCATCAATAGGTTCTCCCCTCTTTTTGGGTAACCATAAGAATTTGGAGCATTCACACTCCTAAATTTAGCCACAATTTGGCAGTCAGAGTTATATTGAGCCATGACGTTTCTTATTTCTCCAAAACTACTTGTGCTTGCTTTATCTGGACATTGACTAGCTATGTGCCCCTCCTGATTGCAATTATAGCACCTTATAGTGCCTCTTCCCTGAGATCTCCCTCTAGATGTTGGTCTTCTTCCTCTAAAGTTACCTCTCTGATTATTGCCCTCATTTCTAGTATGTTCTTGGTTAGAATCCCCTTGGAATCCAAAACTATTTCCTCTACCTCTGAAAGGACCCCTTCCTCCTCCCTGGTTCCTTCCTCTGCCCTTATTTTTTTGGTCTTGTTTCCTTCATAAATTTCTTCTACTTTGATGGCCAATTGATAGCATTTGTTAAATGTCGCAGGGGTAAGAAGGTTTAGTTCATCTTTGATGATGTACTTCAGCCCATTCATGTACCTACCTACCCTTTCCTCTTCACTTTCTCTGGTTTTTCTCTTCACATAGAGCTTCATGAACTCTTATGTATAAGAAGTTACATCTAAGTCCTTTTTCTTGACATTTCACCTCTTCTTATGTATTTGGAATTCATAGGCATCAAGGATATATGCCTCTTTGACCATTATCGACATTCTCTTTCATGTAGCCACTAGATTTTTGTCTTCCTTCACCCTTTTATCTTGGATGAAGTTTCACCAAGTCAATGCAACCCCTTTCATTTTTGACTTGGCCATCTTAACCCTTTGGTGTTCTAGGATATCTTCACACTCAAAAAATATATTCAAGGAGTATAACCAATCCATGATTGAATCAGGTTCCATCTTAACTGTGAACACTGATAGTTTCATCTTCACATCCAAAGTCCTTCTCTGCATGGACTTTAGGGCATTAAGAAGGGTTCTCTGGTTTGCGGGAACCTGCAACTCTTCCTGCTTTGGGATCTCCTCTTCATCCCATTCCTCACCTTCACCAGAGTCTCCATCCCTCTTCTCCATTTTACCCTTCAAATTTTCTATCTCTATTCTCATGGCTCTATTCTCAGCCATCATCATTCTTCTATCTACCATATGTTCCCCAATGTGACATTGGAGGACATGTGGTGCATATTGAGGATGTTTATACATGGTGATCTAGTGACATAAAAGACACTGATAAGGTGAGAAAAGTTGGGAAAACTATATGAGTGGATTATGAGATTAGTTGGGCGACTATGGTAGCATAACATGAGCAACTAGTGACAGTTATCAACATGGTCATCACAGAGTTGTTGGCACTAGACAAATAAGGTCATGGATTCCTCATTGGACGTGGACAAGTATCAGAGCACATGGTGCTTGAGGGGACCATCTTGATAGGGAGGTTGGATGAGCCAATCACAAGCTCATGCTCCTAGTATTTCAATAGAATTTAGGGTGCTTTCTCTACACACCTAATGACCTATAGTATTTCTCCAAGGTTCCTGATCCCCTGGTCTCCTTAACCAACCCAACTACCAACAAAGAATTACCAAACCAAGATATCTACTTGGTGCTCACTATCCTTCAACTCACTAGCCCTTCAAATCACCTAAAGGACTTCCACCCCCATTCTTGTTAAGTAATCTTTCAGAGGTGAGGAGGTGTTTCTTTACATTTCAATTTGATCAATTAGAGGTGTTAGGAGTCCCTCTTGATTCAACTTGATAGCTGATTTCTGCAAATTGCTTCAAAACAGACCTAATGGCTAGTAGCCCCATTAGGCCTCCTATTTTGAGAAATTAGGGATTTTATTCATGTCTTTCCAAAGTAACCCTGCAACTTTTCTTGGGTTCATTTTCCAACCTCTCAAATATATTTGGGGTCTTAGGGTTCCAACCCTTCGTACAATGCCCTAACCCAAAATGTGTGGTTTTACAAGAGTTTTAGGACTTCACTGGCTGCTTGGATAGTCTGAAAGATTTAGAATCCAATCTTGATTGGCACGACCTTCTCCTCTTCACCAAATATCTATAAGACTCCCAAATTCAACTCCCAATAGTTAATTGGTTCTTTAATTCACACCTCTGCAAGTTATGCATCTTGCAACAGTGTCTTCCCTAGCAGGGCTCACAACTGGCTCTCCTAGGGAAAGACCTTAAAAAAGATTCCTCTAAATTTGAGGGCCCAAGCTCCTATACATGTTATGTACATGAATTCTACCCAATATCCCCAAGAGGACGTATAGATTGAATCGTGGGATAGTGAGCTAGGTCTCCATCTTTACAAACTGCCTGGTTTAAACTAGTGACATTGCAAAACAAAACTAATTACATAAAACTAAAGAAAGAAATTAAAAATGCCAAATCAATAACACACAAAATAATAAAAACAACTACCCTAATCAGCTACAGTGCATAATTCAATTCATTCTTGATCTACTGTTACCAAATAACTAACTAATTGCACACAAAACAACACTTCTCTCTATTCTCAGAAATCCAAATCTGTAGAATGGGTGTCCAAACTTGGAATTAGGTCATCACAGGTCTTAAATAGGTCAACCATGCCTTTGGTTTCCTCTTAGGGCACTTCTCCACCATTCTTGCAAAATTGGACAATGTTGTCCGAACAACTTTTAAAAGTTGCAAAAGTTGCAAAATGCAACTTTTACATCTTTTTTGCATCGTTTTACAACTTCATTGAAATGAGGTCCCACACTCAACTAACATCATCCTAGACTCCAAAATTGGTTGAAAAATTGTTCTAAACTAATCCAAGCCCTAATGACATCATGCTGACATCATCATCACTATTTAACCAATCAAGAGGCTTTACAACTTCTTAGCCCCTAATTGCAACTTCCTAAGGGCTTGAGACTTAACTAGAGCATAATCCATATTGTACTCACAACTATGGTCAACATGACCTTATGGAAAAAAAAAACACAATTCCTCAGAGGGCTTTACACAAGAAAAAAAATAGGGTTGATTTACCAACCCATTGGTGCTCTTGTACCATTCTCCCCCTCTGCACAACGATTACGAAACATGAGGGGATATCAAAGAGATATCAATGCCAAACTTCTTGAAATTGATTTCATCCACCCATGTAGCTTCAGATTTAGGGTGACCCTTCCACTGGACCAAGTGCTCCATATACACCTTGTACCTGGTTGTCTTCTTCACTATGGATTCTAAAATCTTCTCTACTTGAGGCTTAGCTTTTGGAGGTAAAGATACTATACTGACATCTTCTAAGATCTCTTGATTTTTTTGGTTTAGTTCAGACAATTGTCCATTCTGCTACATTAAACACCGGTGAGATGCCTAAATTTGAGGGAATTTCCACCTTATAGGCATTCTTCCCATACTTAGCTAGTATCTTGCAGGGTCCCACTCTCTTCATCTGCAAATTTTTAGGCACTTCTTTCTGCAATCTAGATTTGTTCAGATGAACCATGACATAGTCTCCCACATCAAACTAAACATCTCTTCTTTTTTCATCCACCTTGGCTTTCAGCTTGTGAGTAGCCTCTGTTATAGTCTTCTCGACTTGCTCCTGAATCTCTTTTATTGTCTGAGAGAACTCTTCTGCATGACCACTCCTATACTCCATGTCTCCTAGATCTCTGAGCTCACATAATCCTTTTGGATGCATCCCATAAACTATCTCAAAAGGAATTCTACCAGTGGTCTAGTTAACACTATCATTATAGGCATATTCAGCTTGTGAAATAACTAGATGCCATGTGTGCCCATAATCTTTAGTTAGGCATCTTAGAAAGTTACCTAACATCCTATTAATCACCTCAGTTTGAACATCTATTTGTGGATGGTAAGATGATGCAAAAGACAAGTTAGTACCCAATCTTCTCCATAGAGTCTTTCAAAAGTGACCCATAAACTTGACATCCCTATCTGAAACAATGCTTAGGGGAAGTCCATGCATCCTCACCACCTCCTTGAAAAAGAGATGATCTATATAACTGGCATCATGGGTAGTATTACAAGGGATAACATGACTCATTTTGCTAAACCTATCTACCATCTCATAGATACAATCTAATCTTGTCTTTGTCTTAGGGATTTGTACTATGAAATCCATGCCAATGCACTCCCATGGTCTATTGGGAATGGGAAAAGGTTGGTACAAACCTGCATTACTAGCTCCCCCTTTTGCTTTCATACACACAACACATTTTTCAACATACCTTCTGACATCTCTAGGTAACCTGGGCCAATGACAGAACCTCTGCACTAACTCCATGGTTTTTTTGATGCCAAAATATCCGCTGAGGCTACAATTGTGCTTCTCCTGAATGAGATTTTCTCTCATTGAACCCTTAGGGACACATAACTAATTCCCTTTAAACAAAAGACCACTTTGTAATGTATATTCTGCAAATTGATTGTGAAAGTGATTTTGAAAATTAGAACATACCTTGTAGGCTTTAGAAAATTCTTCATCATCTCTATAGAGGTCCTTAAAACTCTCTATGCCAATGCTCTGGAGTTGAACTTCTTGAACTTTCAGCAGTCTCCTACTCAAGTCATCTGCCACCTTATTCAAATCTCCCTTCTTGTGTTTGATAGTGTATAGTCGGAAAATGGAAGCACTTCCATTGTAGACGTGTTTATCCTTCTGAGTAAGCAGTTTGGGGTCATGACAAGTGCCTTGAATGGGTTCCTGATCTTGACATGATTTCTCCCCTGTTCTGTCCCTCTTTCCACTCATGTTTAGCCTGATTTCTACATTCTGAACTGCAGACTGGTGATTCTGGGCTTGAGGGTCAGGGTCAACCTTTTAGGTCTATGTCAACCTTGACCCTAACCTAGGTTAGGGTCGACCTCAACCCTGACCTAGGGTTCAAATCCTGAGGTCTCACAGTTTTTGGAGGTCGGCCTTTGCAAAAAGTATTTCCCGCATCTGGGTCAGTTGTTTCGGGTTCCGAAGCGTTGATTCATAAATTATATTTAATATAGGTCCTCTCCTAGGGGTAAAGGCTTTAATGAAAATTTAATCCTCCTATGTAGGCCTCCTTAGAAGATTGTGCCCTAATTTCATATAAAAGGGAAACTTTCTCTCTCATTTTCTCTAAGTCTTCTAATCGTGATCAAGCATTCTAAAACTATCTTCAAGTGTGATTCAAACAATAAATCAAGCAATATTTCAAGCAAGCATTCATCCATTCAAGTATCCATTTTCATGAAGGAGATCCATTGGAGGCCATTGAAGGATTGAAGCTACATAGTGCCCTTTTTGGTGATCTCTCCATCCACTTTCTTCCAAGCGTATTTCAAATTCAAGAACCCATTCAAGACTTAGTGTTGGAGATTGTCAAGTAAGAGATTGAAGACATCCTACATTTCTACATTCTACATTTTGAAGCATACTTGTGGATTCAAGGATTCAAATCCCCCACAAGGACTCTTTTCAAGCAAGGTGAATTTATGCATTTACTTTGTCAATTTCTGCAATTTCAATTACGCATATTTGAGGTTAATTCCTAAACCGAGGTTTGACCAAGGCAAACCCCTCCCCCACAATAAAAAATCTTCTTTTTCTTGCAGGTACAGGTTTAGAACAGTGGATTTGAGACTAGATCTGGATACCCTTTTCGGCTTTCTTTCGGACGGCGCGAACAGATTTTTTGTCAGACCTGTGTAGGTCAGGGTCGACATTATTGGGTCATGGTTGACATTTTGTAATGTCCCCTTCTCTGCAGTAATGCAATTTTTCGCCGGATTAGCCTATCTCGCCATCCGGATAGTCTAATGGCCGCTTTTCAGAGGATGCCAGTCAGTCACAAGCGCTACACGAACATTTATTATATATTTGAGTCAGACTATATAGTTGGGATACTTTATTTTATAAAGTATTGTTATAAAGTCACTTTAATATTTTAATTCTAAGTTACTTTATTTTATAAAGTGACTTAAGTGACTAAAGGATGAAAGTGTCTTTTAATCCCACATTGCCTACTCGGATGCCTTGGCTCTCACATCGAGGTGATAAAAGGAAGGTAATCTTCCTTGGAAAAGGTACAATGAGAAATTATAAACTGAAGCTTTATTTGGTTGCTTGAATGTGACTGAAATTTCTGAGGACGTAGCCCCTTGGGAAGAATTCTGAGAAAACTGGACGTAGCCCCAACATTTTCTCACTTGGGTGGAATTACTACAGATTTCACAAGTTATCTTCAAAGTTGAAACTGATTTCACAATGGAGCTTTAATCAAGTAAGTTATATGGGAGAGTTGCCTCTCAGTTTTATTACCCAGCATTGAAGAAAATCGATACATTTCAACAGGAAAGGATAGTTATATTTTTATATCAGAACTGCCGCACTTAAGGAAGAATTCTGGGTTGAATTTAAGAATAGGGTCTCTGCAAATATTAAGAACTTCCGAATATCATTCTGTGCATAGTCGTATTCACTTCTAGCTTTGCTTTCAACGTTACTGAGGATGTGCCATAGAGATAAGCAGTGGGAAAGATGGGACTGCTAAATGCTGGCCACCATATCTGTTGAAATAGTGGCGTGAGTTAAAGTTAACAGCAGAAGAGATAACCACGTGAGCGGGTGACAGGTATAACTCACGGAAATCTCAATCACCCGTGGGGTGTCACATGGTAGTGTATGTGCGGCGCCATCAGCAGGTAACACTAACAGATACAGCCGCCGAGAGTTAGGAGATTGGGGTGTCAACAGTTGCGGAAGGAGACCCCAGCACTGTCGCGGTTTGAGCCACCAGCAGTATTGACGCCACCCGGCTACATCACTTAAGCCACAGTCAGCGCGATAACACCTCTCCAGCCCCTAACGTCAGTTCACAGGCCCGCATTTGTATAGCGTGGATAGGTTACTCCCGCGTGGGCACAATATCATCAGACGGACTGGCCCGAGCCCAGGATTACATGCCAGGTGCATAATAACCATCATTACTCTCTTTCATCTCTCAGCGGATTAATAAACAAATGTATGAATCGGATGTTTGAAACTAAACTTATAGCTGTTGCTGAGATAATAATGTGTGTAAATTTGCTATCTACTGTCATTATTTGAATGAATATTCGCAAGCTTTCCAGGAGTTGTATGTTATGATTTAAGGAGCACAGCGAGTAGTAGTTGTGTTACACTATTGCATGATTTTTCATTCTGAGAAAAAACCAGCATAGCAAGAATTGCCTGCATGCACCATAGCAGACTAGAGAACTGGGTTCAAACTTATGCTGTCCTTTGTAGACCAACATTGTCTAGAGGAAATCGGTAACAATATAGTGGTAACCTTCAGTACCCACCCGCATACATACAATTAAAGGAATTAGTTGATCATTAAGAAGGGGAATTATATATTTATTCCAGACACTTTAGAACAGAATCTTATTCCGCAGTCAGGGTGATAAAGATTTTCAGAAAATTGTTGACACTAAAAA
>MU226052.1:1367396-1377695 GCA_018584345.1 Thuja plicata | reverse complement strand
CCAAGAGTTTGTGTTGAGCTCATACTCTTGCTAAAGTGGGGGCTAAATGTATAGTCAAAAAATGGAAGCACTTCCATTGTAGACATGTTTAGCCTTTTGAGTAAGTGGTTTGGGGTCATGACAAGCACCTTGAATGGGTGCCTGATCTTGACATGGTTTCTCCCCTATTCTGTCCCTCTTTCCACTCCCGTTTAGCCTGATTTCTACATTCTGAACTGCAAACTGGTGATTCTAGGATTCAGGGTCAGGGTTGAACTTTTAGGTCTATGTCAACCTCAACCCTAACCTAGGTCAGGGTCGAATTTGACCTTGACCCAAGGTTCAGATCCTGAGGTCTCACAGTTTTTGGAGGTCGGCCTTTACAAAAAGTATTTCCTGCTTTCGGGTCAGCTTTTTCGGGTTCCGAAGCGTTGATTCTTAAATTATATTTAATATAGGTCCTCTCCTAGGGGTAAAGGATTTAATGGGAACTTAATCCTCCTATGTAGGCCTCCTTAGAAGATTGTGCCCTAATTTCATATAAAAGGGAAGCTTTCTCTCTCATTTTCTCTAAGTCTTCTAATCGTGATCAAGCATTCTCAAACTATCTTCAAGTGTGATTCAAACAAGCAATCAAGCAAGATTTCAAGCAAGCATTCATCCATTCAAGTATCCATTTTCATGAAGGAGATCCATTGGAGGCCATTGAAGGATTGAAGCTACATAGTGCCCTTTTTGGTGATCTCTCTATCCACCTTCTTCCAAGCCTATTTTAAATTCAAGAACCCATTTAAGACTTAGTGTTGGAGATCTACAAGAAAGAGATTGAAGAAATCCTACATTTCTACATTCTACATTTTGAAGCATACTTGTGGATTCAAGGATTCGAATCCACCACAAGGAATCTTTTCAAGCAAGGTGAATTTATGCATTTAATTTGTCCATTTCTGCAATTTCAATTACACATATTTGAGGTTAATTCCTAAACCGGGGGTTGACCAAGGAAAACCCCTCCTCCACAACAAACAATATCCTTTTTCTTGTAGGTACAGGTTCAGAACAGTGGATTTGAGACCAGATCTGGATACCCTTTTCGGCTTTCTTTTAGATGGTGCGAACAGATTTTATGTCATACCTGTGTAGGTCATGGTCAACATTATTGGGTTAGGGTTGACATTTGTGGGTCAAGGTCAACCTTTTTCATAAGATGACAGCGGAATGGAATTTTTTTTCTGGATTTTGTTCGTCTTTGCGTTCCGGTTTGGGATCAACTGTCAGTTTTTCCAGAAATAGTCCACAGACCTTAGAAAACAACATGCTTTGATATGCAATATTTCAAGGTTACTATATTTCTCCTATTTCTTCAATTACTATCATAGATCATTTTTATACATATAATTAACATAAGTTAAGGTATCTCTCTTGTTATTCTCCTTTCCAAATAGTTGATTCATTTGTGCATTAGCCCTTCTCTTGGGTTGATCAACTTGGATCTCCCATTTGTGCATTTGAGGATAAAAAGGAGCATCTTATCTTCTCCTTAATTACAATATACAATCAATCAATCAATTCAATTCAATTAAGGTTAAGGAATTCATACAATCTAGGCAACTCAAGGAACAATTTACACATTTCCTATTTCAAACATTACATTTCAAGATAATTAATAATCTATCAAACCATCCTTTCTTAAAACATTATACATTTTTTAAACATATCTCTATTTCAATCCCTCCCTTTACATTTTAGTAAAAGAAAGACATTTTTCTTATCTTACAGATAGTAAATGTGAAGGCTTGCAGATACTCCATCCATTTTAGGTGCCTATTGCTCAATTTGTCTTGTGTGTTAATATAACTCAAGGCTTTTTTGTCTGTGAACACCACAAACTCCTTAGGTAGGAGATAATGTGTCCATTTCCTAAGTGACTAGACTAGAGCATACAAATCTAAGTCATAAGCTGAATGCTTTTTTTTTTTCTTCATTGAGCTTCTCACTAAAGAATGCTATAGGCCTATCCTCTTGACTCAACACTCCTCCTAATGCTACTCCACTTGCATCACACTCTATTATAAATAGCTTGTCAAAACTAGGTAACAAAAGGATAGGTTGGGTAGCTACATGTTATTTCAACTTCTCAAAGGCCTTTCTTGCTTCATAAGTCCACTTGAACTTGGTTTTCAATACAACTTTAATGGGTTCTAGCACTGGTGCACAAATACCACTGAGCATCCTTATAAATTTTCTATAAAACAGAGCTAACCCATGAAAGCTCCTTGCCTCTGTCCTTGTGGTTGGTGTTGGCCAATTCAAGATAGCCTCCACCTTGCTTGGGTCCATATTCAATGAACCTTGAGACACTACAAATCCCAAGTACACAAGTTCTTATTTGAAGAATTCACATTTCTCCAAGTTAATAGACAATTGTTCCTCTTTTAGCCTTTTGAGCACTATCTCAAAATGTTTTAGGTGCTCCTCCTTTGTTTTTCTAAAAATGAGTATATCATTAAGATATACCACTACAAATCTGCCAGTGTAATCCTTTAGCACTTCAATCATTAGCCTCATGAATGTGCTAGGGGCATTTAAGTCCATATGGAATAACTCTCCACTCATACAACCCTTTAGTGGTTTTGAAGGCTGTCTTCTATTCATCCCTATCCTTTAGCCTTTTCTGGTGGTATCCACTTTTAAGATCCAATTTAGTAAAATATTTGGCCCCGCCAAGACAGTCCATCAAATCCTCAATCCTAGGTATTGGGAATCTATATCTAATAATAATCCTATTAATAGCCCTATAATCACTGTAAAGTCTTCACTTACCACCTTTCTTGGATGCCAAAACCACAGGTACTACACATGGGCTGATGCTCTTCTTTATCAATCCTTGGTCAAGCAGCTCCTACACTTGCCTTTCTACTTCTTGATTCTGCTCTAGTGTGAGCTTGTAAGCTTATTTTTTGGGAAATGAAGCCCCTAGAATAAAGTCTATTTGATGACTTATAGACCTCTAAGGAGGAATGGTTGTAGGTGTACCATCATTGACTATGTCTTTGAACTTTTGAAGCAATGCTTGAACCTCTACTGGTATAGGTGCTTGTGTAGTCTTTTCTACTTCCTTGGGCTTTACAACTATGGCATAGCCCTCAGTGCCTTCTTGCTGAAGAGTTTCCATGAACTCTTTTCCACTGCTAAGTAACACACTAGGAGTCTTTGACTGGTTTCCTTCTTCATCTAGAAAATTTCTATATTTTGAATGTCTTTCCATCCTTCTTGAATGAGACTGTATTTTCTTCTCCATCATAAATGGCTCCTCTATCATATTTCCATGGCCTTCCCAATAAGAGATGGCATGCATCCATAGGAAACACATCACATATCAACCCATCTTTGTATCCTTCAATGGAGAATTCCACCCATGTTTTCTCATTCACAAGGACACTTTGTCCTTTGTTCAACCATGTCACCTTGTAGGGACTACTATGGGGTATCTTTGCCAAGTTAATCTTCTTAACTGCTTCTTCTAAGATAATATTAGCTGTAGATCCTGAATCCAAAATAACCTTGCACACTTTACCAAGTATCTTGCACCTTATTCAAAATAAGGCTCTTCTCTGTTTAGGTTCCTCTTTAACTGGTTGTCTGATTAGGACTCTTCTAAACATCAGGTTCTCCCCTAGCTTTGATTCAATATGACTCACCTTTGGTGATTTGACACTTGATGTGTCTTCATGTGCACATGCCACCCTATTTTCATTGTTTGAAGAAGATGCCTTCTCTAGACACCTATAAAGAAGTATGTTCCATTTGGCCATAGTTATAGCACTTCATGCTAGCAAAGTAAGAATTTCTTCTGCCTACACCTCTTCCTCTATTAGAGCCTCATTGAGTTCCTCTATCTCTTCCATAACCTCCTCTAGAAGTTGTCTCACTACTATGATCAACAAGTTTAGACTCTCCCTGGCTTCTTTGTTCAGTCCCTCTGCCTCGGTAACCACCTCTATGACCTCTTTGGTCTCTGCCTCTTCCTATGTTCTTGGAAGTTTGATCTTGTTTCCTCTTTCTCTTTTCCTCAATCATGAGGGATAACTGATAACACTAGTGTGCTATCTTGGGACTTAGTAGAGTCATCTCCTCTTGAATGTTCAATTTTAGACCATTCAAGTACCTAGCCACTTTAAGGCTTTCATCTATGGTCACATTAGACCTCAAGCAAAGCTTTTGAAATTCCTTTGTATAGGAATTTACATCAAGATCCTTTTGTCTCAATCTCTATCTCTTCTTATGCAATTGTATTTTTTAGTCATCAGGCATGTATGCCTCTTTCACCTTGACTACCATTCCCTTCCAAGTGGAAATTGGTTTCTTGCATTCTTTCTCCCTCTTTGCTTGAATGAAGTTCCACCATGTCAAGGCAGATCCTCTAAGTCTTGATTTTTCCACCCTTACCTTCTATTCTTTTGTGACTCCATCACATATAAAGTGGTTCTCCATACCCTCTATCCAGTCCATGACTAGATCTGCTTCCATCCTTCCACTAAATAGTGGTATACCTTCAAGATCCTTCCCACTCATGGGTTTCAAGGCTTTCAAGAAGGGATCTTCTTGCAACATAGGGTCAGGATCTAGGGTTTGATCCTCTTCTGTAACCTCTTTTCCCTTAGCTTCTTTTTCTTCAAGTTTGTCACTAACTTTGTTAGTCCTTGTTTGCACTTCACTCAATGCTTGCTCTAGTTAGGCTGCTCTTTCCCTCAGTAGCCTATTGTCTACCTCCTAGTCATTGACCTTCTTGGCCAATTCCACATTAGTCACCATGATTGAAGACCCATTGGACTCACAACTTGACATACACTATGCAATCCCAAATATTTTGGGGCTGTGATACCAATCTGATAGGGAGGTTGGATGAGCCAATCAAAAGCTCATGCTCCTAATCTTTCAATAGACTTTAGGGTTCTTTCTCTACACACCTAATGACCTATATGATCTCTGCAAGGTTCCTGATCCTCTGGTCTCCTTAACCAACCCAACTACCAACAAAGAATTACCAAACCAAGATATCTACTTGATGCTCACTATCCTTCAACTCACTAGCCCTTAAAAACACCTAAAGGAATTCCACCCCCATTCTTGTTAAGTACTCTTGAAGAGGCGAGGAAGTGTTTTTTTGAAATTTCAATTTGATCAATTAGAGGTGTTAGGAGTCCCTCTTGATTCAACTCAATAGTCAATTTCTGCAAATTGCTTCAAAATAGACCTAATGGTTAGTATCCCTATTAGGCCTCCTATTTTGACAAATTAGGGAATTTATCCATGTCTTTACAATGTAACCCTGCAAATTTTCTTGGGTTCTTAGGTTAATTTTCCAACCTCTCAAAGATTTTTGGGGTCTTAGGGTTCCAACCCTCAATACAATGCCCTAACTCAAAATGTGTAGTTTTACAAGGGTTTTAGGACTTTACTGGTTGCTTGGATAGTCTACAAGATTTAGACTCCAATATTTATTTTCAAGACCTTCTCCTCTTCACCAAATATATGTAAGACTCCCACCTTCAACTTCCAATAGTTTATTGGGTCTTTAATTCACACCTCTGCAAGTTATGTATCCTGCAACAATGTCTTCCCTAGCCGGGATCACCACTGGCTTGCCTAGGGAAAGAACTTACATGGAGTCTACTCACTATCTCCAAGAGGGTGTACAATTTGAACGGTGGGATAGTGATCTAGTTCTCCATCTTTACAAACTACCTGGTTTAAACCAGTGACAGTGCAAAACAAAACTAATTACAGAAAAATAAAGAAAGAAAATAAAAATACCAAATCAATAGTAAACAAAAATAAAAACAACTACCCTAAGTCATGCATGAGCTACAGTGTAGAATTCAATCCATTCTTGATCTATTGTTACCAAATAACTAACTAATTGCACACAAAACAACACTTCTCTCTATTCTTAGAAATCCAAATCCATACAATAGGTGTCAAACCTTGGAATTAGGTCATAACAAGTCATAAATAGGTGAACCATGCCTATGGTTTCCACTTAGGGAACTTCTCTACCATTTTTGCAAAATTGGACAATGTTGTCCGAGCAAATTTTAAAAGTTACAAAATGCAACTTTTACATCTTTTTGCATCTTTTTACAACTTCATTGAAATGAGGTCCCACCCTCAACTAACCTCATCCTAGACTCCAAACTTGGTTTAAAAATGGTTCTAAACTACTCCAAGCCCTAATGAAATGATGCTGACATCATCATCACTACTTAACCAATTAGGAGGATTTACAACTTCTTAGCCCCTAATTGGAATTTCCTAAGGGCTTAAGACTTAAATAGACCCTAATCCCTATTGTACCTGACAACTATGGTCAACATGATCTTATGGAAAAAAAACAAAATGCCTCAGAGGGATTCACACAATGAAAAACATAGGATTGATTTACCAACCCATGGGTGCTCCTGCACCATATCTATTCTTGGGGGCCACGTATTCTTGGTATGCTATATTTCCATCTATGTTAGATAGCGTACAAAGTAGGGTTGAATATCAGCTATGGTTTGACACTTTTAGAGGTCTAGGCATTTGAGCACATAGTAGTGTTTTGATCTATCAAAGATTTACAGTTGGGACCTATTTTACCTTATGTGTATCTTTATAATGGTTCATAATATCATGGAACTTTAGGACACACACTATTCTAGAGGCATGAGCTAGACAGGTTGAAAGATTTCACATTCAAACCACACAGGGATTTCCCTTGTTGGGATGATGATTCTCTACACCTTCCATATTGTAGACAAGAATGATATTTGATTGGGTGCACTACATGCAGACAAAGAATCATTGAGATAGAGTTTCCAAATCGAGTACAAAGATAGTTTCGGGAGCGACAAGACACCTCAATGAGTATAACATACTTCACCTACTCTACTAGAAAGGTTAGGTCGTGGGGACCAGTGACAAGGATGCAAGTAGCATATAAAAAGTTTGAACAGTTAAAATCTAACCAATGGGGAGTAGGACCGGATGTGGTAGACACAAGTACTACACCTGAGTATGAAAGATGGTTTACAAAGAATAGGAAAATATCTATGATGGATCTAGATGTACTAGTTCCTAGGGAGATACCATGATAAGGAGGACAGGTGGAAGGAAAACATGAGGGACAAGAGAAGGCCGAGGAGGATAAGGGGATAAAGGATTATGAAAGTGAGGGAGTAGAGGATGACGAGGATAGTGATGGAGAGGAAAATGATGATGATGAGGATTGGGAAGATCAAGAAGCCATCTGTAGATGGTGAAAATGGAAGCAATAACATAGTTAGGAAAAATCACTTCTCCTTTTCATTAACCATACACATTTCAGAAGAAATATGCACCACTAGGTTCAAGAGGATAATCAAAGACTAAGTGGGATTGTGATCCTTCTCTAAAGTGATATGTGATTAATGAAATGATTAATTAGAAAAGCTACTGAAAAATTGGTAAAAATATATAATAAAAGATAAACGGTGAGAAAATATTTATAAAAATAGAAAATAGAATACAGATTGGACTTGTAGTTAAAATATAAGCTCAAAATTTAGGGTACATGGTGGAAATGGTGACATGTACCCAAGGAATTACGAGAATGGTGACATGTTCCTGGTGTTTTCATCTAAAAATTTCACAGATCACTCGATTGTTCTTGTTCTATCTAGATCATGTTCGACAACTCTATACCCTATTTGTGCACACAAAAAAGTGAGGAAAAGGTTTTCTAAAGATGTTTTCCTTGGTCAAACCCTGGTTTAGGAATAAACCATAGAAATAAAATAAAATTGCATAAAGAAAAGTGAAAAGGAAGACAAATAATAGATTCACCCTGCATAAATCCTCATGGACGGATGTAGAAATTTCTCATACCCATGAAGATACTTGAATGTACTTGAGATCCAAATAATTGACCATGGAATGTAATGTAGAATCAAGTATTCCCTTAAAAATGCATAGATATATATGAATTCCACTCCTAAATATTGAATGTAGATATGCTTGATAGTCTCTTGGAAGGAAGGAGAGAGAAGAAAGATGGAAGGATCATCTTTCTTGAATTGAGCATTCCTCTACTTGGACACCATGTGAGAGAAACTTACATAAAATGGATAACATTTACTTTGATTTGAATGATCTTGAAGAATTGGATACTTGGAGATCTTGATATTTGATGCTTGCATTCAAATCTTGATTCCAATTTCTCTTGCTTGCTTAAAATCTTGATAGCTTGATCGCCAAAATGCTTGCATGTAGTTGTGATATGCAAAATTAGGAGAGATATAGGGCTTCTATACTTCATCATTTCAGCATACCAAATTGATCCATGCTAACCACAAATGAAAATATATCGAAAAGACCCCGACATCAAGCTTTGGGTGAAATTTGGGCCCCAAAACCTAGGGAGATGTCGACATTAGTGACTTGTCCCATGAGAAATGGGCCAAAATTTAAACTAGAGCTCAGGGGGAGTGAAAAAAAATGGGAAAAGAGGAATCAACTTTCTAGGATCAAGCATAACATGCATTCAAACCTCAAAATCACCAAAATGGGTGTAATAGGTCCTAATAAGTATCCAATCATGGGTGCTGAATTTTTAGGACTATACATTTAGCCCCCACTTTAGTGAGAGTATGACAAAAACTCATGGTCATGGTAAAGTAGATTAATTCACAAGAAGAATCTTATCAAGGTCAAGGAGACAAAGAAACATCAATCCCCCAAGTGACTTAAGTCCTCATCAAATCCAAAATGTTGATAAAAGAGGCATCTCTCGAAAAAGAGAAGAAAGAGAGAAAGAGAGAGAGAGAGGCATGATCACTAGCCTAGAAAGGTATTGCCTTGCTATGGATAACAAAAGAGAAAGCATTGAAAAAGATGGAATTGATAGTACAACAAGCTGTGTTATGCTAGTCAACCCATCAAAAAGGGTCAATCCTTAAGGAAAGCATTATCTCTGTTAAAGGATCCAATAAGGATGGTCAGGCCTAAGGAAAGCATTGTCTCCATAGGGATCAAAGAAAGGAAGACTAGTCCTTAAGGAAAGCATTGTATCTATTAAGGGATCTAGAAATTTGATCAGGCCTAAGGAAAACATTATCTCCAAAGGGATCAAAGAAAAGAGGACCAGTCCTTAAGGAAATAATTGTTTCCATTAAGAAATCCAATAAGAGGACGAACACAAGGAATTTTTTTTCCTTGGACATCCACAAGAGAGGTTGCATTGAATCATTCTGTATGTGTGTGCAATATGTGAAACAGGGAGCGGAGTGTATGCCCCCATGTCAAAGCGATTGAAAATGCCTTAACGGGAGAAATAACTTTAATGGATCATGCATGCACCCAACAATAAATATTTCCACTTTGAGATATCCCTAGAAAGGAAAATCTAAGGGAAACAAACACATAACAAAAGAGAGCATGGATGGGATCTACTAATGCTAGATTCAGTATGATTATATGATAGTACATGAGATATTATATTAAAATGAATTTTCATCATTCCTCAAATGTAGAACTACAAGCACAATAGAATAATGTTACGTAAGAGTTACAAAGAAGAGTTTTTTTGGGCTGACATCATAGAGACAAAAAAGAATAGGTAGCTACTGTTTTGCATCATCCCTATTCAGACAAACAAAGGAACATTTACAAATAGCGGCACATGCATGACATAACATGTAACAACATATAGAAGAAGTGAGATACAAATAGAAGAATGTCACAATAGATTGATTTCTTTATCATCTTGTGCCAATAGAGCAACGAGGGTTGTCTAAAGATATCTAAACAAAAAACATATCAAGTAGCTGTAACCACCTAAATTTGGTATGTCGCAACTATAGACCCTATTTGCCCTAAGTGTGATCATGCCATCGATTTGTGTCCAAACGACCCTGTTACTGTTTGGCATATTTATTTTAATCAATTTAATGTCCTAGGTGATTTTTATCACTGATTTATATTATCTACTATAGCCATACAAATCAAATCAATATCGACCAATCAGATCAAATCTAAACCAAACATGGCTATAGTATTTAATTATAATGGAATTAAATAAATCTCTAAATCAAAGTATCACTTGCAATCCAACCCATTCCTCTAGCCTATTAATTTAATTAAAATGGCTATAGTCCCTTGATTATTAAAAAGCAATTTATTTGTTTTAATAATGAAATCCTATATTTCTAAATGAATTAAATAAGTTTATTTCATTTATTAATATTCCCTTAAACCCTAACCTAACCCATCTCAACCACTTCTACCCTGGGTTCTAACCCT
>MU226052.1:1345853-1357137 GCA_018584345.1 Thuja plicata | reverse complement strand
AAAGGGAGATTAAATCTTTTAATTAAATAAAAATGATCAAACCTTAGGAAATATTGAAATAATTGAATTAATTACGATTTGATCAAGAAAATTGATTTGAATTGAAAATGTTGCAAAGCATTGATTCGAGAATTTAATAATTTGATAAAATGATAAATGGGGCCCATAGTCTAGGTGACCATTTTAGGGTGCATACATTTGCCCCTTTTTGACTAATGTGTGATCATTCTGGGAACACATGTAGTCAAAGAATGCAGTTGAAGTGTGAAATCAATTTGGGATCACAAAACAACCTAGACGTCAACACCATTGTATATAAGTAATTGAAATCAAAACAAAGATAAGCTGATTGCAAAAAAGACAAGGTCAACACCGTTGTAAATAAGTAATTCACATGTCTGAGATAAGAATCTCAAGAAAGGTTTCCCCAAGCGGAACAAATGATAGGATTGATAAATCTAAATCAAGGATTGAAGTTTGATAGGTACTGCCCCCTCGTGATCGAAATTGAAATGAGATAGAGGAGAAACATCAAATTTATAAATTTGATCAAATCAAACTAAAGATAAGGTTCTTGATGTAAGATGAAATATATAAGGATCAAAGAACTAAGGTAGATCATCAAGCATGAAATATTATGCCCCAAGGTTGAATTAGAAGAAAAGAAGTGGGGTGAAAGCGAATGGAAGATAGAAGTTTGGAAGAGGTGGAAAGAAATGGAGAGAATAAAGAGAATTTGCCTTAAGAAAGAGAATGCCCCAAAATTAATCAACTGTTTAAGGTAGAAAATTTTGATTGAGATCACGAAAGAAGATAAGGAAATGAAGATCAAAACGTGATCACAATTGATTAAAAGTCCACAAGAAAGATGAAGGAAACCCTCTCAAACTCATAATGCAGCCTAAAAATGCAAACTAACATGAGGTCTAACAATGCAAGCTACATGAAAATGCAAAGGTGTACTTGCAATAGAGCAACTGTAACATAGGACTTTGTGTTCATCATTCATTAGAGAATGTTATAGAACTTATTTTCATCATTGGTCCATTATTAACGAACATCGGAAAATCAAACAATCATCACTAGTCACAAGGACAACTATTAAGATATGAATGCGATTTATATCGGTTTGAAATGTGGAAAGATTCTAACATAAGCATCAAATACATAAAGGTCAAGATGACTTTGATGTTAGCTTACCCAATTTAATATAGCAAAACCACGCTCGCATCAAGGCATAGAGGCCAGGATGACCAGCAAAACAGTTGTGCAAAAATAGTGAAGCATAAAGTAGGAAGAAAATAAAAACATGTCCCATGCCCCAAGTCCTCTAGCTATGCATCCCGAAGAGAATTGTTAGACAAGGACACTCAACGAAAATAAATAACAGTTAGCACACAAAGAAAAGATCATGACAACTCAAGCATTAAGTGTTGCATTTAAAAATTTAAGTGTGTTAACTGACACTGAGTTTCGAGGATGAGGATCGAATGCTTGCAAGCAGGTAAGACCACATGACAAAATGGGGTAAGACCAAACCGATAAGTGTTGAAAAACACTCTATGTCAGGGGTTGTATTGAAAAATACAGTTGGGGTGGTGTTGAAAAACACCATTTGTGAGATTTCCTAAAGACTAACGCATCCAAGAGACCGAAGCTAACATAGTTATGCCCCCTAGACAAAGACAAAGACCAATTCCAAACCAAGGCAACAAGGAAAAGGCATGATGGAGAGAGGCTAAGTGTCAAGGACATGTGCTAAGAAACAGGGGTGCAAAGGCTTCAAGTAGCACCCGTTTTCAAGTTTTCACCACTTGGATTTTATTACAATTTTTTCATTTTTTTTAGGACTTTTTATAATTTTTTTGAATTTTTGCTACTAAGGCACCTGTTTCTAGGTTTTCACCAAGGCACTTTTTCTATTTTTTTTGAATTTTTGAATTTTTTGTATTTTTAGAATATATAATTTTTTTGAGATACATCAAAGCGCCTATTGCTAGGTTTTCACTAAGATGATAATTTTTTCAAGACATTTTCTGATTTTTAGAATTTTTGACAATATATCATTTTTTTGAATTTTTTCAGGATCAATAATTATGTACAAAGGATGTCCCCAGATAGAATGGGCATCATGGATAGAACTTCTTCATGTGCAAGACATTGATAGGATCAGGGAGCTTCTCTCCCTCTTTTGTAGACAGTAAATAAGAACCTAACCCAAAAGTTGCTGTAATGATGTAAGGTCCAAGCCAATTAGGTTCAAATTTTCCCTTTTGTTCTCTATGCTGTGGATTCTTAGGATTTTCACGTAGGACAAGATCTCCCACTTGGAATTCTCTAGGGCAAACCTTTTTGTTGAAGGCTTTGGACATGCACTTTTGATAAACCCTCATAAGGTCAAATAATGCTTAACATTTTTCATCTAGAAGTTCTAACTCTTGAAGTCTCATGGCGTAGTAGTCTTCATCTGTAACTAGACCTTGGAGGGAAACTCGAAGTGAAGGAATCTCAACCTCAAAAGGTAACACTGCTTTAGCACCATATGCAAGGGAAAAAGGAGTAGCCCCAGTAGGAGTATGAATACTTGTTTCTATAGGCCCACAAAGCCAGATTTATCTGTAAATGCCAATCTCTACCATTCTTACAGACTGTTCTATGCAATATTTTAAGAATGGTCTTGTTTGATGCCTCTGCTTGACCATTTTATTGCGGGAAGTAAATGGAGGACCAATGTTGTTTAATCTTAAATTTCTTGCAGAGTTGTTTAAGGTCCTTATTTTTAAACAGGCCTCCATTGTCAGTGATAATCTCAAAAGGCACTCCATATCGACAGATGATATGGTTCAAAATGAATAGAGAAACTATTTTGCCCGAGGCAACAGAAAGTGGGACAACTTCTACCCATTTAGTGAAGTAATTAGTAGCAGTGATAATAAACTTGTGTCCACATGATGAGTTGGGATGAATTTGCCCAACAAGATCAAAGGCCCAACGCTAAAATGACCAATGAGATATAGAAGGAACAAGTTCCCTTCGTAGAGCATGTATCAGGTTACCATGTTTTTGACACTTTTCATATGACTTTGCAAAATCTACTGCATCAATCTGCATCGTGGGCCAATAGTACCCTGCCCTAAGAAACCTTCGGGCCATGGAAAGACCATTGGAGTGTCCCCCATAGATGCCCTCGTGAATGTCAACTAATGGTTGGTCAAATTCTTCCTTTTCTAAGCATCTAAGAAGTGTTCCATCTAGACCCCTCCTATACAAATCACTAGCAATAAGGGAATGGCGAGAGGCATTTCAGGTAAGGTTTCTGCATTTAGATCGGTTAAAGGTTTTAGTTATAATACCATCATGAAGGTATGAATAAATGACACCATAACAAGATGACTCATGACCAACAAGGGTACAAATGACATGGATTTATTGGGAGTCATAAGTAGGGTGATGTAGCTCTTCCACCAGGAATTCAAATCTGGATTCATGTTGCTCTAATTGAAGGAGTGAAGCAAGTGTATCCATAGCATCAACTGCTTTGTTTTCTGCTCTAGGGATTTGCTAAAATGTGACAAATGTGAAGTAGCATTTCAAGGAATCAACCATTTTATTGTAAGGTACCATTTTCTCATGTTTTGTTTGATATTCATCATTAACTTGGTTGATTATCAGCTGTGAATCCCCATAGATGTGTAACTCTATGATTCTCCATTCTATGATCTTAAGTCCATTTGTTAAAGCTTCATACTCAGAAATATTGTTTGTACATGGGAACAATAATTTATAAGACTTAGGAATCATGTACCCATGAGGAGAAATAAACAAAACACCAGCTCCTAAACCGTTTTGCATAAAAGATCCATTAAAGAACATCTTCCATGTTCTTTCATTTATATACATGAGGTGTTCATCTGGAAAGTCAACTTGAAAAGGTGCATTATCTTGTATTGGGAAATCAGCCAATTGATCTGCTATGGCTTGTCCTTTGATTGATTTATGATTAATGTACTCTATGTCAAACTCTGAAAGTATCATCATCCATTTAGCAAGTCTACCTGTGAGGGCAACCTTACTTAGCAAGTATTTGAGTGGATCTATTTTTGCTATGAGGTGTATAGTGTGAGCAAGCATGTAATGTCACAAATTTTGGGAAGCAAACACAACAACAAGGCAAGATTTCTCAATGCTGGTGTAGTTAAACTCATATGAAACAAGAGTACGACTAATGTAGTATATTCTTCTTTCTTTCCCATTTTCATCAAGTTGAGCTAGTAATGCCCCCAAGGAAGATTATGTTGCTGAAATGTATAGAATAAGTGGTTTCCCTGGGATATGAGGCATTAAAATGGGAGGATTTTCCAAGCACCTCTTGATTTGATCTATGCTCTTTTGACAATCCTCATTCCAAACACATTTGACTCCTTTGTGTAAGTTCTTGTTGAAGGGTTGAGCTCTATCTGCCAGTTGTGAAATGAATCTCCTTATCGATTGAAGACGTCCTTGAAGACTCCTCATTTGACTAATGTTTTTAGGAGGTGGTATATCTATGATTGCTAGAAATTTTTCAGGGTCCACCTCTATTCCTTTTGCTGAAATGATGAATCCAAGTAGTTTTCTAGAGGTGACTCCAAATGCACACTTTTTAGGATTTAACCTTAGTTGAAATTGTTCCATACGATCTAGAATGACTTCTAAATCATCTAAGTGTGTGTCTCTTTGTTTAGACTTGGACAAGGTGTCATCCACATAATCTTCCATGTTTTTATGCATCATGTCATGAAAAATGGTTGTTATAGCTTGTTGATAAGTGGCTCCTGCATTTTTTAATCCAAAAGGCATAACATTCCAACAATAGGTACCCCATGCACAAGTGAATGCAGTATTTTCTTGATCTTCAGTAGCTATCTTAATTTGATAGTACCCAAAAAATCCATCCATCAAGGAATAAATCTCATAACCCGCAGTCATATCCACTATCATATCTATATTGGGGAGTGGAAATTGATCCTTTGAGAATGCTCTATTGAGATCTCTAAAATCTGTGCAAACTCGAATGAATTTGTCATGTTTGGAAACTGGTACAATGTTTGATATCCATTCAGTACAGGCGATGGCTCTTATGAATTTTGCACCAAGGAGTTTCTCTAATTCTGCTTTGACTAGAAGAGCTATGTGAGGAAGCATCTTTCTCAATTTTTTTTTAATTGGTTTGACATTTGGAGCTATGGACAAGTGATGCATAATAAGATTAATGTCCAATCCTGGCATATCTGAATAAGTCCACACAAAGTTGATTTTCTTTTTCTGTAAGAGCTTAGTGTAAGATTCTTTTTCTTGTGGTGATAAAGACTCAGCCAAGTGTGCTATCTATGGAGCCTCATCTGTACCCAAATTAACTTCTTGTGTTGGTTCAATAAGCACTGAAGACCTGTCCTAAAAATAGCTGGGGAGATGATCAAGTACCTCATCCTTAGGCATCTTAGAGAGGTTTTTGCCCTTGGATACGTCATTTTTTTTTACTTTTTTTAGTTCTGACACTGCCACACAATGGTTTTTGCCATCAGAACTCCTATTATTTTGATTTTATTTTCTTTTTATCTTGTGACTAAGGTACTTGATGTCTGGCTCTGTCATACTGGTAGCCGGTTCACTAGTGGAAGAGACTACAGGTTCAATGGCATTTAGGTAACAAGCTATCTCATAATCATTTTGGAATGTTAAAAGCTCATGTTCTTAATAGCATTGGGACCAATCAATGAGGTCGGGATGAACAAGAGGTAAGTCAATGACTAGTTCAAGGTTATAAATGTGAATGGTATTATCATTGGTGATCGAAGATTTAGAGTCTTTCAAGTATCCCTCTAAGCTACCCAAATCAGGATTCGTCCTAACAAGCAAAGAATCATCCACTAAGGAAACACGTGGGTTCAAATCCTCTAATCCTACACGTGACTCATTAGCTACCTCAGATTGAAAACTTTAAGTGTGAACAACATCAATATCTGTATCAACTGTGGAGGGATCTGAAAAAGAGTCCCATTCATACTCATTATAACTTATATCTGAACTGCGGCTAGGATGCTTACACCATGAAGTTTTGGGACATCATGATGTAGAAGGTTTAGTTTCATCAAAAGTAACACTTTGTCTTTCCATTAAATGAACAAGATTCTTTCATTGATGCTCTCTCAAAGGGTCTTCTATATCTAATTCTTGTTCTAAAGTTGCAGCTGACTCATGAGTGACTAGGATATCTGAATCTCTCCAAAGGAGATTAGTGGAAGGGATCCAATCTTCACACATATCCTACTAATTTGTCAAATTAGGTACATACTCAAGCTCATCTTCACTATCTGACTCATCAAAGAGAGGGTTAGTGCGCTTGTTGTAATTCTCAAATCCTAGACCAATTGGCTTCTTGGACTTGCATCCAAATTGAGCATGATCAAGAGGTTTGGATCTTGTATCCAAATTGTGATTAAGAGGGCCGTATCTAGGATAACCCATTTGTCTAACAAAAGTATACCCTCTTCCATAAGCGAAGTTCTCATTGTACATATATTTTTCTTCTCTATAGATCCAGGCTCTAACAAATATCTCCTCTTTCTCATCTTGAATAGGCACTGATGACTCTATAAATGTGCCAAATAAGGTCATAGTTGAAGAGGAAGGTTTCTTTTCTTGTGAAGGCTATCCATAAGACCGAGGTGAAATTGGTAATATTTTGAGGGAGTTGAGTTGATACCCCCCATGCCAAGGTCTATCATTTTAAGCTTGTCTTTGCATTCAGATAAAGTTGCACCAAAATCTTCTACTTCTCTATTAAGGGGAACATGAGTTCCTATTAAAATTGAATTGACTGATAAATTATTATCCCCAGGTATACAAATCTCTATGCCATTGTAGGGGAAATTAACACATTGATGATAGGTAGATGACACTGCTTGCATATTATGAATCCATGGTCTATCAAGTAAGATATTATATGCAAGGGGTCCAGCATCAACTATTTGAAATAAAATATCCTTTTGAACAAGGGAAATACTAATAGGAAGGACGAAAAACCCCTTGGAACTTCTTTCTGCCTCATCATAGGCTTTGATAGTAATCCTTTTTCTGGTATCTATAACCTCTTCAGAATAACCCAATTCTTTCAAAAGACTAAAGGAACAAATATTAAGCCCAACACCCCCATCTATCAACATGCGCCTAATACAGGTGCGATGGATCATGACCTCAATGTGAAGGGAAAGATTGTGCGGATGGATCAAAGCTTTATCATCATCTTCTGAAAATGTAAGGTAATGAGGGGTAGCAATGTGATTAACCATATTCTATAATTGATCAATATCTAAGTTGTTGGGGACATTTTCCATGTGCAAAGCATCCTCAAGGATTTGTTTATGTCTCGGGGACAAATCTAAGAGCTCAAAGATCGACATCTGAGCGGGGGTTTTTGTAACTGATCAACAAGATTGTAGTTTGACTTAGGATTGACAGTTGGTTTTAAGGTGACAACCTTGGATGCCACTTGCTTAGATTTACTTGATTGGATTGAATTGGGTCCTCTAAAGACAATGAGACCTTGAATTTTGGTAACAAAATTAAGGGCTTGAGACAACACTCTGGAGTTGGGACCCCTTAGCAGCACAACAGGTTCTTTATCAAAATAGGAGGAGAGTCTTCATCTAGATCATAATCATAAGGATCTCTTCCACTCATCATGTTAACATTTTCTTCCACAAATCCAAGCATGTTGATTGTATTCTCCGCATCTATGTAAGTATAATTGATCTCAGCTTTGCCATTCTTAACTTTAGAGGTTTCTCCCTTTTCATATTTGGGCAAAGGTTCCTTGAATGCCTTATGATCGACATTAGTGTTCAATCCATCTATTGTAAGTTGTCCACTCTCAATGAGATCTTGAATAATATTCTTGATTTTGTAGCAATGTTCAATGTCATGTCCAATACCATTATGGAAGACGCAAAAGGCCTTATCCTTCCACCAATGTGGTTTAACTTTAGGTATATGAAAATGCACAGAATCTTGATGACGTACAAGATTATTAGCAATAAGTTTCTTTTAAAATATGCCCATATGACTCACCAAGTTTTGCAAATTGACATCTTTCACTCTTAGGCTTACCTTGGTATCTTGGCTTACTTTCTTGTTGATTGGAGGTATTGAGCTTCATAGCTTGAACATCACTAGATAAATGAAGCACAGGTTGATCTTTAGGTTGGGAGGAATCCATAACTCCATCATTAACCACTTGTTTATTCCTATTGCAGTGTTGGTTCTTCCCTTTATCCTTATTAGAGTTGTTGATGTTTTGACCATTGTTGTTGTTACTTCTATGTTTGGTCAAAATTCCTTGTTCTCTCAAAAACTCCTCAATTCTACATGCAGTCTCAACCATGGTGTCAAACGAATCAAGAACCATTTTCTTAACTTCATACCACAATTCGGGAACCAAGTTGCTAACAAGAATGTAAATCTTTTCATTATCAGGAATAGTTCTAGAATAGAAAGAGCACTTTCGCCTCCACCTTTGCAAGAAAGTAACAAAGGATTCTCCTTGACTCTATTTTAAGTTGCATAATTCCAACAAGGTGATAGACCGCGAAAGATTGTATGCAAAGTGTTGAAAAAATCTTTGAACAAGGTCCTTGAATGTCTTAACTGGGGGAGTTATCTTAGTAAACCATTCCATTGCTTGTCCCTTAAGACTTCATGGGAATAACCTCATGAGATAAGAGTCATCCTGATGGAACTCAAAACTTATGCTATAAAATTGGTGCACATGATCATGTGGATCTCCACTCCCATCATATTTGTCATATTGAGGAATTTCAACTTTTCTAGGAAATTCTTTCATATCAACACTCTTATCAAAAGGATTAGGACAAATCGAGTCCAATGAGAAAGAATTCTTAGGTGCCAACATCTTGTCTATTGTTCTTTGCATTTCGTTCATTTTCTCATCTTGGGATGGACCTTGCGTCTTAATCTTTTTACCCACATCAAAATTGTAAAGGACTCTGGCACCCTTTTTGATTAGGATCTCTAGGAACTTATCCTTGTTTTGCTCCAAATATTTCTCCACATACTGTTGGAAAAGTGGCTCTTGTTGCATTTTCATAAAGCCTTGGGAGGTGTGATCAAAGCTCGAGCTACTACCCCCATATT
The DNA here is from genome assembly GCA_018584345.1 of Thuja plicata. Lineage (NCBI taxonomy): Eukaryota > Viridiplantae > Streptophyta > Pinopsida > Cupressales > Cupressaceae > Thuja > Thuja plicata. The sequence goes on along the minus strand of MU226052.1, from coordinate 1,347,945 downwards.
GTGAACCATAATGAGCACGTTGTGAAGGTGGCCTTGAGTTCCTAGAAGGGGTTTGTCTCCTATAATGATCATGTCTTAAGGCCCTTCTTCCCCTAGGGCTAGGAGATCATGATGGTGATCTTGAATGTCTTCTACTTCATGGAGTCCTAGGAGGAGTGGATGGAGGGGAACTATTTCCACCACTAACATGCATATTATTTAATAGATCATTAAGTTGCCGAGCCAAGATCCTATATTGCTCTTCTTGAAAGGCTTTCTTTTCCATTTCTACCAAAGTCTGTCTCTCCCATTCTAGGAATCTAATTTGTTCTTCCTTACGAGCTTGTTCATCTAGGAAGGCTTTCTTTTCACACTCAATCCTCTTAATATTTTCATTCATGTAACCTGAAGAGGTCTTGAGTGGTGAAATTGGTCTTGAATTTCTAAACAAGTTGTTGGTATAAGTTGTATTGACATGGGTGTCATAACGTTCATCTTTTTTTCTTTCATGTTGTGATAAATCAACATCATAAGTATGTATTTTACCTCTCTTTCTCTCAACCCTTTTGTGTGCATCTAGATATCTTGTTGAAATAAGGGGTGAATCTAGTCTACTATTATGAGAGGAACCACTAGATGAAATAGCATCCCCATACTTCACAAACATGTCATCAAGACATTTATACCTGTCCCCTCTCTCTCTCCGAGTCTTTGTGTAACTCATATCTATAGAAGAGAGAGAAGATACTAAGGGGGTACCCAACTCACTAAGGTGACTCTTGGAATCAAACCACACTTCTGATATATTCCTAGGTGATTGATCAAATATGGGTTCTTTTTCCTTACGTCTTTGGCGAGTTTGAACTAAGGGTAATTGGTTAAAGACCACTTGAGGTCATTTTCCTTGATTTAATTGATATCTTGTTGTAACTGGCATGAGAGAAAAGGTACTATCTGATAGGACGACCCTAAGAGATGTTGGTACCAAACTAGGATAGAAAAGGCATATATGGATCAGGAGGATGGTCTTACCCAAATTATATATATTGAAATTGAATATATGAAATTGGATGGACAAGAGACTACCAAAAATCTCCAAGTGTGTTATCAAAGAACCTAAAGGTTTATCTTTTCAACAAGGACGGTTTCTAGCTCACCAAGCTTCCAAGCAAGGTCACTTGTGAAATCAAAGATTGCTAATCCAAGAGGTCAAAATGCAAGAATCCTAAGCTAAACAAGCTTCTAATAGTGGGGTAAGTAACCAAATATAACCTAGATCAACCAAGGACACTTGAAATGAAAGGATAGAAAATTGAGCAAGTTGTAGAAAGTTGGTTTTTTTGACTCGGGAACTCAGTTTTTATTTATTTTAATTGATCAACTAGATGCATTAACAAATTTTTCTCATGAATCAGGCACACAAGAAAGCAATCAGGGAGTTCAAGCAATCAATGTCTTCAAACAATGAGAAAGGGACAAATCAACCTTGTACATGAACATGGATAGTGTTGTATTATTTCTACTCCCCAAAGATTCTACTTGTGTATGTTCTCAAAATATTTTCCCAATCATGCACATAGTCCTAGAAAAGAAAAAGTTGGTTGCACTATGGTTCTTAGTAATGGTTTGACTCTGTAACTTTTGCAATCTCAAGTGTGTGAAATCCAATCCCAGCACACCAAGGTTTTGACACAATCCAAGAATTTAATCAATCAGGAGCTGCTAAGGAGATCTGACAACCCACAAGAAACTACACCCGTGAAGATTTCTTCCACAAGGACATTTATATAGCAATTGTTGCTACCATGGAAAAAATGGCTATTACCTCTTGAGGTTCTGTCCATGTGTTTTACCCAATAAATGGAGTGTCCACTATGGTTAACCCTCTCTAACAAGGAAGACTCACAATATGGACCACATGGGGACTTGGTTTCGATTCAAGGGTTCCAAGTTTCCAATTCTCCCAAAAGGGAAAAGAGCATAATTATCTAGCCTCTTCACCTCACCCAAACATAGCAAACAAGATTAATTGACCCACTAATTTGAAATCACCTCACCCAAGGTAAATCAACAACAATGACCACCAATCTCAAGAGAGAAAGTACCAATCAAA
>MU226052.1:1320750-1337341 GCA_018584345.1 Thuja plicata | reverse complement strand
AGTATTGTGCAAATTCTTTTAAATCCTTACAATTTTAGATTCATTAACTACTTTAACAATGATATTGCAGCCACATACCATGCATACAGAAAATAGAGAATGACACAATGATTTACCCTGGGGAAAAGCTTTTGGGAAAAAACCCCAACACTCCAAAACCTGCACAATGTATTATCTTCAACACAACGGTTACAACACACTTGCAATGCAAGTTCTTTCAAGAGACAATCGACACTCAAAGCAAATCTAGTAGCACCAAATCATACCAACAATACGCTCTTTTCGTATCCTTTCCTGTAACCCTAAAAAACACTTATATCATGTGCTTTCCTTTTTAGGGAAACTTCCAAGGATAGTAATATTAGGGTTTTACCATTCTCCAAGAAAATAGTGTAAAGTACTCAACTTTATCAGTTGCCACATGTCTTGCATGTGTTCACCTATCATTGAAATATCCTAGAAATAGCTCTTACGTGTCATAGGAATCTATCATAACCATTTTTTCCGTGATCTCCTTACACACAATTCAAGATGCTTACACATCAAGTGGAGTGACACATCAACATGCCAACTAGACATGTACACTCACACTTAATTACATTATTTGCAAGAAAATACATTTTACAAAACAAATAATAAGAATATGAATTATCCAAGGTTGAGACACCTTATTCCTCACAAGATCATCTTGGTTGAATTGAGAATTCCTCTACTTGGTCATAATGGGAGGAAAAATTACATCAAATGGAGATTATTGCCTTCGAATTTAATGATCTTGAAGAATTGGAGACTTAAAGATCTTTAACTTGGGTGTTTGCCTTCAAATCTTGAATCTAATTGCTCATGCTTTCTTGAAATCTTGATAGCTTGATTGCAAAAATGCTTGCATGTAGTTGTGATTTGAAAAATGAGGAGGGATATAGGGATTATATACTTAATCCAGCATTTTAGTATTAAAAATTGATCTAGGACAACCACAAATGAAAATCTACCAATAAGACTCTGACATCGGGCTCCGAGTGATATTTGGGCCCCAAAACACAGGGAGATGTCACCACTGGCAACAAGTCCCATGAGAAAGGGGTCAAAATTTAAATTGGAGCCTGAGGAGAGTGAAAAGAAGTGGAAAAAGAGGAATCATCTTGCCAGGATCAAGCATAACAAAGATTAGGAGCTTGAAATCACCAAAATGGGACTAATAGGTCCTAATAAACATCCAATCATGGGTGCTAACTTTGTAGGACTATACAACATCCCCATGTAAATGGAGTAGGATGGAGATGGAAATATTCCATAGGATGTGCAAATGTAGGACATAGTTTTGGGTGATGATATTAAGAAGATCCTAGATGATGATAGCTTGAGAGCCACAATGAGGAATCAGATGGATCATATTGCAGGTTTACACAGATAGATAAAGGCTTTTCAGTTGAGCAATAAATGCTCATTATAGAGAGGGTCATGGTGAAGACAGATAGGGATGTGTTGATGACAAAGAGTACCACACTTATAGCCTTGTAATAAATAGCTTTGGCTGGGGCAAATGGACCAGACGAGGAAATCCAAAAGTATATTGAGAGTATCTCAAATATCAACATATGTGAGATGTCATAGACTCTAGGAAAGTTAGGTCAAGAGGGTAGATACTAGAGGGGTTTGTATGAGAATGAGGTACCACCAAAGAAAAGGGCACTATCCTACTCAACTGTTAGATTACAAAGCATGTCACATAGAAAAATATGCTCTTAGAGGAAACAAATAAGAAAAGGAGTGATAGGACCACAAAGGTCACCTAGTCCAGGATAGACAAGATTGGAGACATGAGGGGCTTCATCTTCTAGATAGGAAAAAATATAGGAGGATAAGGAGAGAAGAGGATGATGACACTTTGGTTATATTGACACCTCTTTTTGGATACCTTTTTGTAGATATTTTGTACCTCATATCGAGCCCACGAGATCCACTTGACACAATGACACTTTTTACTTTGATACATTCTATGATGATATATATGTAGTGGATTTGATGATGTCTATATGATGCTAATGTGATACAAATGTTTTATTTTCCTATATGATGATGTTCATTAGATTCCAAGTTTGATGATGTTGTGGTATGATGTATCAATTTTATATGCACATGCTTATGTAGTGTTTATGCATGCAATTATATGGATGCAATTTATGTATTATGGTAACACCATGTATATGTAGGTTGTGATGATGATCATATGATATGCTATGAATATATGATATGGACGAGTATGGTATGAATGTACCCTAACATGTTGTGGATTAAAAATGCACTTGTTTTTGTGTACCAGATCACTAGACCCAAAAAGACCACAAGACTGACCAAAGAAGTATTAGTAGGAGATACAAATTAGACAAGGAAAGTTAGTAATGATGAAAAATTATGTTTTTATAAGTGCACTTCTACCTTGATGGAGCTTTATTTTCTATAGAAAAAGCATTATGACATATAAAGGTGGAGTGATAATGTGATCCCTTTTGCATAAAACAAAACACAGCTAACAATGAATGCTTCAAATCATCCCAAAACATATGTATGTTAACAATCACCAAGTGAATATGCCAACATATACAACCTATACATACATGCCCCATAATTTCATAAAAATATCCCACAAAAAAGAAGACAAGGCAAAAAGGCCACGATCCATCCATACCACGCTTGTCACTTAGTGGTATCCTTGAGTAGCATAGGAACATGGAGAAAATAAATCAATGATAAATAAGACTCACTAAACAAGGTGGGTCAACATACATTTTTATTTTGTTGTCAAATTTGATAGTTTGTGTTCAATGGGACGATCATGATGTCTAGTTTTAGGAATGATGTATCCCATTTAAGATAGTTCTGTTCGGTCTCAAGCACACTACACCCTATTTTAAATAGATGATGGTTGACAAAGGACTGATTAAAGATGATAAATTGATGTGAAAATTTTGATCTACCTATTTGTCAACTCAATCGGGTAGTGTGTTAGTTGATGCATGATTTGTTAAGTGTAGGGTTTTACGTCTCTTGATTACATCTTCTTAGATGCCCGTATTATCACAAGTGGCAATTTATTGATGAAAAACAAGAAGATGACTATTTTTGGATTTTTTATTATTTTCATTTTTTAGGGTTTTTATATATTTTAATTTTTTTGTTCTTTTTTCAATACATTTTATCTTTTTTAGAGAATTTTTTAGGACTTTATTTGATTTTTAATTATTTTTTTTAATAATTTTCAAAGATTTTTTAGGACTTATAAATATGTGCATGTAACATCCTCTCATATGTTAGCAAAAATTACCCCATTTGTTAACCATGTTCAAGAAATTGCCCCCCAACCAAGTTCTAAGCCAAACACAAGGATCAAATGCAAGCATTATTCCAATGTATAAAAATGGGTTCAAATGGGGTGACTCTAAATATCGTATAGTTACAGGCCATAAGAGGACAACGGGGTCAAATAAGGGAATGAACAAAGAGTGTATCAAGAAATGGACGATTGGTGGACAAGTGGAAGATAAGAAAATGGATGAGAGATGTATAAGGAAATTATCGGAAGGTATATGATAGTTTGGAAATTTAGATAGAGTGAAAATAAATGGAGGATTATCGACAACTATGTGTGGCACCTGTTTTCCACTTTTCACTATAGGACAAATGGTTTTTCTTTATTATTTTACCACTTTGATTTTTTGTAGCACAATACACTTATTTTATAGGTTTTCTTGAAGGCATTTTTTTATTTTTTAATGTAGAATACCTACAGAGTTGCATGCTATTGACAGGATCTAAAAATGAATCTCCCTCCATTGTTGTGAGCTGATATACACTAGACCCATAAGATGCAGTGACTATAAAGGGTCCTATTGAGAGGCTCAAATTTTGCTGGCTTGTCTCTCACTTGTTGATTTTTCAAATTATCTCTAAGGACCAAGTCTCCAATCTCAAATTGATGACCTATGAGTTTCTTGTTGTAGTTTTGTAGGAGACTATTTTGATATGCTTGAAAATAAACTAGAGAAATCTATCACTTCTCAACTAACATTTCTAGCTCATACAACTTGGATGTATTGTAATTCTCTTCATAAAGAAAATGACACAATGATACACTCAATGATGGTATCTCTACCTCAATAATAAGTATTTCCTCAGTATCATAAACTAGTGAGAAGTGAAGACAACATGTATTTTTGGTATTTCAATGGGTCTATTTTTGCTACTATCAGTATCTTATGATTCAACATGTAGTTTCTAAGCTTTCTGAGCAGTGAAGACAACTTCTAGATATGTGCATTCATCAGGAGTGTAATTTAGTGAGTATCCAACAAGTGCATCATTGATATAATATATCAACGTTTATTTTCCTTCCTCACTATGTTGTGCGAAAAGAGACCCTAAAGATATAACTATTGATGAGATATAAAAAATAAATTTATTACCTACTATGGGAGACATAAATATAGGTGGAGATAGTAGTTAGTCTTTTAGCTATTGAAATGCTTGTTGACATTGTCCATTCCATGTGAAAGTGATACACTTATGGAGAAAATGTTGAAAGGGGTGACATTTATTCCCCAATTGTGCAATGAATCTCTTGATAGATTATAATTTCAATGAAGGCTTTTGAGTTGTGTTAGGTTGGAAGGCAAAGAAATTTCCATTATTTCTTTAACCTTTGCTGGGCCCATTTAGATTCCTTGATGAGAAAAAATATAACCAAGGTTTTTTCTTGAGATTACCCCCAAAAAACATTTCTTGGTATTCAACTAAAGCTTGTACACCTATATTCTAGAAAAAATCATATCTAGGATATTCAAATTACTATCATCGGTGACTAAATTAAATAATGAGCCATCCACATAATCTTACATGTGTTTATGCATAAAATCATGAAAGATTGTTATCATTTCTCTCTGATAGGTTGCTCCAACATTTTAAGGCCAAAGGGAATTATATTCCAATAATATGTTTCCCGTATATAGATGAATGTTTTTGTGTTGATATGACTATATTCTGATCTAATTGTGTACTTAAAAACCATCCATCAATGATAACATTTTATAAGTAGCTGTTCAAATCCACTATGATATCAATATTGGAAGAGGATCGTAGGAAATACCTTGTCTAAATTTCTAAAGTTGGTACATATTATGATGCCCCCAATAGGGTTTCTCATTGGGACTAAGTTTGAAATCTAGTCGCCATAGTTAATGAGTGTAATAAAATCCACATCTAACAATTTTTGAGTGTTTCCTTGACCAACAAGGTGATCTGCGGATGCATTTTTCTTGATTTTTTCTTAATTAGTTTCACACCTGGATGAAGGGGTACATGATGAAGGACTAAGTCAGGGTCAATTCCCAACATATCCGCATAAATCCATAGAAAATTAACTTTACTTTCTGTGAATTTTTTTTATAAAATCTGTCTTTTCCTGTTCTGATAATGAAGCCACAAAGTGGATAAATTTTGGATTGTTAGTTGTCCCTCGATTAATCTCTTGTGTCTCTTCTTTTAGTAATACACAATTTTCTTGATATGTTGGTGGTATGTCCATTCTGCCATCCTTTGGAATCTTAGAGAGGTTTTGACGCTCGAATACGTCCTTTCTTTTTATTTTATTTTTGGTCTAAAGGTGCCTTGCAATTTTCACTAGGAGACCCATTTTTTCTCTTTCTTTATCTTTATTTTTATTATTGCAAATGGAAGATGGAGCTTCCTCCACAAAAAATACCATTGTATCGAAATATATAGTGAAGCCTACTTTATGATCACACAATGGCATACCTTCTTGAATCTTGAACAACTCAGCTATAGCTTTCTAGTTCCTGGTCCAAATCGAACAATTAATCTCGTCGATCATTTTCAAAATAATCCAAGTGCAGTGATCCTTTTTTATCCCACTTTATGAGTTGAGGGTAGACTAAGGGCATGTTATCATCGGTGTGATACATTCCTTGGTTTATACGTTGTATGGTGAGGACAAAGGTGTCATCAGAATTAGTTTCATCATTGCTTGCCTTTGATGTTGTATCAGGTTCCCAAAAGGTTTTGATCCAAGATCGAGGACATAATTTAATGGGAGAAAAGGGTAAGGTATATATGTTTGTCTTAAAAAGGAAATCCATCAGGATTCCTAAAGAAATTTTCTAATGCGTAAGAATCAAAGGAATACAAATGTAATACCCACCCATAGTTTTCTTTTTAGTTCATATTGCCAAACTCTTTTAGGCCATATTTCAGGTCTGTGTTTATTATTTTAGTGATACTTGAGGATTTTGATGTTTGACATTTCACTATGATTTGATTTCTATATCATGAGAAATGGATAGTTGTGTGATATCATGAGTTCATAGTTAGATAATTGTGATTATTTTCATGTTGATTATCTACATATAATGATGATGTTAGTTATGTTTATGGTTTATACTAACCCCATATTTGCATGTTATCATGTATGATTTACATTTCTATTTGATGTGTTAATATGGTGAGGGTTAGATTCGTAGTTACTTGCTTGCGAGGTCCACACGATGTACTGATTTATAAAAATTTTGCTATATGTATATATGTACATGCTCGTATTTGATGCGGGATTACAAGTATCGAACATCGACTTCCCTGAATTGCCAATATGAGCTTGCCCTATCACAATATCTCAATGATAAGAGAGGGGAGATAACAATGAGGTCCAAATCCCAACCCAATCCATAAATTGTCCTAAAAGAGTGGACAAGTATTTGACTGACTACACATCTAAATTCATCGAGGTGATGTGAATTTGAGAACCCTTCCTTTGAGTATGATTGTTACATTTTGTGTTGGTCGGTTTTCCTTCTTGTTTCTAGTTGTGTTGTTGATGTGAGTTTTTGTGCTTAAGTGGTTTAAGGTTTTTGACTAGGATTAATTGTAAAGATATTTGCAGCCTATATAATATTGATATATTAAGTATATTTACTTAATTAATTGGGATTAATTAAGTACCTAAGTATTAAAGGGATTTAATTAAAATATTAAATCTGAATGGAAATTATAAGGGCATAATTAATATAAATAGATTATTAATGTGTCATAAATATTATTTCTAATTAAAATAATTATATATAATTTAATTGCACTTTTATTAATAAATTAAAATACAATTTTTATAAAAGGTTGTATTTTTATGGAAAATTCTTTATTTTAATTAAAAATAAAGAAAACACACAAAAAAAGAATTGTTTTATTCTTTTTGAGTGGATTTATCTGTTTTTAAGGTTTGCAAATTCTAGAAACCATTTTATTATTATTTTTCTGTATTAGAGGATTTGGAGGATTTTGGAGACACAAACTCATAGACACACAGAGACACAAAGATTTTGAGAATACAGGTTTTCAGAAGAACAGGTTTTTTAGGTCATTAGGATTTGTGTTTGAAGTTAAAGAATATATTTTTAAAGCTTGGGAGTGAAGTTTTCTTTTTGGGTCTTCTTACGGTGATTTAAGTCAGCTTGGTGTTTCAAGGTAGGGTTTGAAATCCCATGCAAATCCTTCCTTTTGAAAAGATTGTATTCGTTGTAAATGCCAGTTTTGATTGACTGATTTTGGAATGTTTGCATTATATTTTTCCTAGATTGAGAAACTGGAAAGAAAGTCCATTAGGTTTTCTTTGTGTGGAGAAATCATGTTAAACCCTAGAATTTGTCTGAGAATATTAGATAAACATACATTTTATCCATTTAGGGTTTTTATTGAATCTTGGTAGAGAATTCCCAAAATTTTAAGCAAACATTCAAGTTTCAAAATCTCTTAGATTCTTGTACAAAACTTTTATTAGGACATGTACAATTTCTTTTAAAGAAAATTCAATAGAAAACATTTATAATCATTTGTATAGTTTTATATTTTTATATGTATATAATATATGTGTGTGTGTGTGTGTTTTATATTAGATTCTTTTAAAAATGATATTGAAAAAATTAATTTTCTAGATTAAATATATTCAAGTCAAAATTTTCATCACGTAAAACTTTTAAATTTTTAATTTTTTTTAAAAAAAATTAAATTAAATAAAAGGGCAAGGGGAGGGCTAGGCCCTACCCCTACCACGGGTACCCACAGGTGAGCCCGTGGGCAAGCCACAGGCAAGCCCGCACAACGAGCTCCCTATGATGAGCTACAAGGGTTGATCTTGTTGAGGTGAACTAAGAGCCCGTGAGCTCATCCCCAATGTGGGGATTGAATTTGGAGTTTTTTTCAATTTTCAATTTTTCTTTTTAATAGTTATTTTAATATTTAATAAAAATTGGTTTTCTTTGTCAAATCTAGTTTTAAAAATTTATAAAAGTAAAGTTTTTAATATATATTTATTAATATCAATTGATCATGAATATCGATTAATACTTACATTTAATTTAATCAATATATATGTGTATGTAGGTGAGATTCTTATTAATACATACTCTGATTTGTTTAAATGATTATTTTTCTAAGAATTCCATTAATATATGCATTTATGTTGGGCATATGTGTATACATCAAATCGGTGAATTTTCTATAATCTTGGTTATGACTTTAAGGGGTTTGAAAACTATGTTAATCTGGTTAAATGAATTAAGCTATTGAATAAACCTAGTTGGAGACGTAATGTGACTTAAACTTGGATGGATGTTTATTTTATGTGCAATGTGTTTCCATGTGGGAGGGTTAAGTCAACTTTTAGGAATTGTTACCAGAGGCTTTGAGATTGTTCATTTTTGTATTGCATTTGTTTATGTATGTGAGTCTTGTAATTCTAATTTTATGGTTACTGACACTGTTGTAGTTCTGAGCTCATACATGTATTATGATCCTTGATGGTATGTTTTGATGTTATGATTATTGGGTCCCATGTGTCTCTTTCTGTATTATGGAATGAACTTTGGAAACTATCTTTATTTATGATGGATATGGTTTTGAGAACCAGTATGTGTTCCTGATGATGTTTTATGGAACTAAATTTGATGATCATACTTTTATGAGATTTATGAGCTTCATTTATAGATTATGATCCTAGGGTAGTTTATCGAAGTGTATAGATGGGGTGGATTGCAATAAGTGTTGAGACTCACAAGTGGTTGCGAGGATCACTTATTATAAGTAACTTAATCAAGTGATAAAATAATACATTAAATGGGGTTTAAAATGAATTAATAAGATAATGAGTATCTCACCCATGCCTTGAGCACTAGTACAGGATAGGATGGAGTGTGAGATGATGCTTTCTTGTCCAATGAGACATTGGTTTTGGTATAGTTAGTATCCTTGTCTTTACGAGAGGTTTACTAATGCCGCATGTGGTCACTTGAGCGTAGGGGTCTAGAGAGGCTTCCATGATGAGGTTCAAGGGTTAGACGTATGTGATGACACTTCCTTATATACATCTTAGGTTTCCTACATGTGTCAGGTGCCTTTGGTAGAGTGTGTAGTACACCTTGTGATATAGAGATCTTCAAGATCCCTTGTTTATATCTTTATGGTTTTTTGGATTGTTATCTAAGTGGGGTCTGATTTTATCTCCTCAACATGGTGGGAGTGGACCTCTATATTTCATGTAGTTGGGTGGTAGTGATTCTCTTACCATTCGAGATTCTGACATTCCTATTCTAGTGCAGGATGATCCTTGTTGTTGTTACATTCTTCTTGTTCATCATTGGAGATTTTCTCTGATATTTTATATGATGTATATCTGTACCTTGTATCAGTGTATCAGTTTATGATACCTTTTTAGATGTTGTATATGTACTTATACTTGTACTTGATTTATTATCACATACCCTATGACTTGTGTAGTGGATGTTGATTCATTATGTATACCTGGTGGTATCAGTTTTGTTTACGTTCACATTTACATGATGATGTATTTATTATGTATATGTGAGATCTTCTACTTGTAGATATTCTAAAAATTAATTAACTTATATGTAATTCTATGTTATGGAACCCTTGAGAATTGTAACATGTTGGTGAGTTACATTTATGTGTATGTATTGTCTTATGTTGTATTGCTTCCACATTTTTGTTCATGATTGTTATGTAAACTTTAAAAAATAAAATCTGCAAACTTAGCATCATACTTTAGGTAAATTTATCTTGGGTTCCCTAGTGGGTCATTACAATAAATCCCACTTCCCTTCATTGGAGTGAGTTTTGACATGGTTTTTCTCAGGTGTTGTGTCTTTGTTAGGGGTACTTTCTTATTCACACAAATGTAACTTAGTACTAGAATATCCAATTCAAAATGGCACAAATCCATGTCCCCCATGCTTAGGCATCATCTTCGGTAAAATTTGTTCTATGATGCCTTGTTTTTTTGCAATGATACTACTGTGTCCTATTAGGATTAAGTAATAATGAGAGGGGGGTGAATAAGTATTACAACACTTTAAACTTAAACTTAATAAATTCCAACTTAACCAAATGATTTCTGAAATGAAAAGAACATAAACATAGAACACACAACACATAGCACCATGAATTTTTTGTCGAGGAAACCTTGGCCAAGGGAAAACCACGATGGGGATGGTACCCACAAATATTTACTAAAACTATATTGTTCCTGTTAGGATACCTAGCCCTGTTAGGAGCTGATTATTACATTAGTACATGTCCTTGTTAGAGGAATACAAAACCCTGTTAGAGGTATACTGAGCTCAGTGCTCATACAATCATAAATATGATTCTGTTACAATGCTTTATCAAGAATGAACAATAAAAGCATCTACTATGCTTAGGTATTTCCAGTTGTATCTTGCATCACCATTTGTCTAATTATAACATAAAAATGAATACATTCAGCCATTCACATCACATCCATACAATCTCATACTTGTCTTCTCAAAATCTCTTCATATATATATATATATATATATATATATATATATATATATATCTTATTACATTACCCACTCGGCTCCCAAATACATTAGAAAATAGAATTAGTACTTCTACAAAAATTAATTACCAAGTTGATGATCATACACTATCAAAATATAGGTAATCCACAATCCAGATCCAATATAGCACGTTGGAATTCACATTATACTCCATCAATCATCGTGTTCTTTCATGTATGTTGTATTAGTATTACTCTGTCTTCGCATGTCTTCATCATATTGTAACTTACTGCGCTCAACACCAAAACATAAGTGACCTTAAAGAAGGTCATATACATCCCAAAATAGCTTCTCCTAAGCTAGCATGTCTCCATTCATCATATATTGTCTTCGCTGACCAAAACTGTACTGCTATACTCTATAATTATGCTTTTTGGACTTAGTCATTTTGCAAGAAATAACTCTAAAAATTTGTATGAAACCAAGAGACCATCCATACTAGATGTGTTTCCATAAATTAAAATCCTCAAGTGTTCCAAAACACTCCTGAATGAGCCACTTTCTAGAAATCTCTCCCTTTGGCATTGATGGCAACACTTAGTAAAAAATGACTAAGTGTCAATACCCAAAAAAAAAACACAGAGAACTCTTTATCTCCTTTACATATATCTTCTCTACTCTATACATTTTTCATATCTTCTCTTCTCCTCCTTTGACATCAATGGAAAAGTTATACAAAAATGTAAAATACATAACAAAATTGTGCCACTGCTTACCAAAAATTATACCATCTTTAGAACATCTTGGAAGGATCTCTCCAAGATCTTCACTTCCTCTGACCAAATCTTCACCAGTATCTGACTCACATGAATCAACTCATTCAGTGCAAAAGAAGATGTCTCTACTACCTTTAGCTCGGTAGGCATATGTTTGGTGAGGGAATGCGCTGTCTTCTCCATGTCAAAAATATGTGTCTCAAGAATTGATAACTTAGGAGTGATTAAAATCTTCAGCATACCAAGTCTTTCCACAACTCTCCCTTTATCTGTATCCAAAACACTTAGTTTGTCCAACATCCTAGATAGTTCTCTGTCTAACTCCAATATAGAGTGTGAAGAGGTCTCACAAGTGTCCATCATCTTTTCCCTAGTTAGTCTGTCCTTTGCTATTATATCCTCAATGTTTTTGAGATATATAAAAAGATTTATACAGTAACTGTATAACTTCCTTCCATGAAATACACAACTCTTTGTCTCATATATAGTTTTGTTCAATATGCCCAAGTCCCATGAGATAGACTTGAAAAATTCTTTGCGAGGTACTTCTTCTCTGATTTCTCTTCAGTGATATTATCCAAGGAATCATAGTGACTCTCAAAGTCATCCAATACTTTGTTCAAGTTATCTTCATTGTCCTTTGATTGGAAAGAAAAAGGTATAGGTAGAAGTTTGTTGACAGTATCAACTTCTCTTTCCATTACCCTTGTCTTCTTCTCACCTTTTTGCTCAGATCTCTCTTTCACTTTAGAAAATGCGATGAAGGATAGCTTCATCAACTCATCCTCATCCATACTCTCAACATCAGTGTTCAGAGCATTATCTCCACTTTACAAAAATAAAGATGAAGAAATAGATGCATGAGTATCTTGTTTCTCTTCAACTTTATACATTGTTTCTTTCACCGCTTCAAATTTTCTCACTTTCTATTCTTCTTTCTGTCATTTCTCAAACAATGCTTCCTTCAATGTTGGTATCCTTCTCAAAAGAATAACTAACATCCTACGAAGTGTCCAAAGACACAGGCACACCAAAAATAAATAAATCTGGTTGCTTCACAGTACTCATAAGTTGATTAGTGTCTTCACCCTTTGATTTGTCAAGACTTATTTCTTCCATCCTTCATGACTCACATTTTTTCAATAGTTTTAGGCTTAGTAGCCTTTGGTGGTGAGGACTTCTCAGGTTCAGTATCCATCAGAACCTTATCCACAACCTTCTATGTTTCCTCAATCACTTCATCGTACCTTCTCCTCATTATCTTTACCAATATGGACTTAGTTCTCAACAAAGGTTTCAAAGCATTTAATATATTTTGCATTTCTTTGACTGAAACAACAGGTAACATGTCTTCAATTTCTTGCACTCTGATTGTTTCATCTTCTATCTTTGCTAACTATTTCCTTATTTCCAATTTCTCATAAAGTTCATTAAGTATAATGCCTTCAACTTATAACAAATTATTCTTAAAAGAAAGTAAGTGATTTATTACCATGTCCCCAATCAAAATTTTATCAAATGCCTCATACCTCTCATAGTATCTGATCAAGGTGTTCAAATTGCCCTGTTCAATTATCCTCTTTTCCAGTATTTTAATGGAAGGCTTCCAGAGTTGTTTCAAATCATTACCCTTCTCTTCAATTTTCTTCTCTTCTCCCTTCTTCTTTTCAACCCATTTCCTCTATCTCTTAGGCGGAGATTCCTGTTTGGTGGATCTTGTGTTCCTTCTAGGTAATTCTATGAGTTTTACTTCCTGCAATGTTCTCTTTGGTGGTGTAGGTGTAGTCTCATATATATCAATCATAGTAGAAGGTGGACTGATAACCTTCTCAAATTCTAGAGGTTGAAGGGCTGCAAGAGTAGTGCTTGCCAACCCAGAAGCTCTTTTTGTCATCTTCTTTCTTACCTCTTTTTTTATACCAGCCTTGGCTGCTAGATCATCTACCAAGTTTTCTACTTTCCTCTTTCTTATACCTCTAGTTTTTTATTCCCTTATCTTTGCTGACTTATCTTCATAGGTACCCCATCTTTCTTTGGATGGAACAATTTCTGAGGATAGAATATGTTCTACTTGCATATTCAAGACCTCAGAACTGACTTCATATCCCAGAGGATAGCACCACTTCATCCTAGGTTGCACTGCCTCAAAGAAAACACAATCAATTTCAACCATGAAACGTATTGAATCTTTATTCTTCTCTACCAATGCATCAGGAATCCTCTCTCTTTCCTTCATCTATCTCTGCAAGGTTTTGATCATCCCAAATAACTCACCATCAACCCGTGTAGTGTTGTGTCTTGTATAGCTCTGTGTGATATGAATTCCAGTGGGTTCACTGTAATAGAGATAACACCAGAGCTATCCAAACATGTTATACCATGAATTAAGTCTCTTCAAATCTTCACAGGCTTATCCCCAAGCCAAATTAATTGGTTGTGAACTCTTCTCAGAATGATCTTAATCCATTCCTCTTTGTCGAATTCATAAAGTTCAATCATCCGCATGATACTAAGGTTCTTAAGATGCGAACTCATCTTTCATATTTCCATTTGCTCCAATCATGTCTTTGATCTCTTTATAGATCTCAAAGTCTCCCAGAGACTCATAATTATAGTGAATGTAAGCCCTAATGTCTTCAACATGTAGAACTCTGTAGGTTTTTTGTGAAAACACACCTTGGGGATCATCCTTAGTTGATTTGAATGGGTGTTTCTTAAACTTATACCTAGGCCTTTTAGTGACATCAAAAATAAATGGAGTATCCATAACCAAAGCTTTGAAAAATATCTAAATACCTTTTATCTGCTGATTTGCAAATTTATGCTTTGATCAAACGCTCAACACAATTGCTTTGTTGATTCTTTTGATTGAATTTCTATTCTCCTTATGCTATGTTCTTTGAATGATGTTTAAACAAGTTCTTTTGATTGAACTTATACTTCGCTTTGTAAAGAAATGATACAGTTCCTAATAAACTCATCTCTGCACATAATCTAGTCAATTAACAATCTGGTGATCACAACGTATAGATTTTTAAAACCACACAATCATAGATATATTCTCTACAACATATCCACATACTCTCACTAAGATCGTAAGAGCTTACTCCTCATAATTAGGGGTTGCATAGATTTTTGATGTTTTCTTCCAATGATCCCCCTAAGGCCATGCTTGGCCATCTAGGTTGATGTAGAAAAGTCCGCACTAGGAAAAAAATCAGTATAATCTACTGACTCTCCCTGAACCAATACCTCACTTTCTTCTTTTACCTTCCATACCTTACCACTGTTTTCATCTTCTGGTTTTCTAAAATGACTCTTGAATTAATCCATGTATTCTGCAAAAATCTTACTAGTATCACCAATATAATTTTTCTTTATAACCATAGGCAGTGGTCCTCTTCAGTTATCATTTCCATTGTACCTACAAAACTTCGCTATATGTCTTGGATTGTTACATTTGTAGCATGTAGGAGGTGGTATGTTCTTATTAACCTGCAACTATAATTTTCAATGTGCCCAAAGTTATTGCATTTGTAAGATGTGATCTTAGCTATTGTTTCTTCCCTAATGTAATCTTGTTTGATTCTACATTGATCAGGCTTCCTGCATTCTGATTTCTTTTGTCCATATGCATGAAAAATGTTGCAATATCCATCAAAGGATTTGTAAGGAATTTTACTTCTGTAGTCTCTCTTTGTGTGTCCAATTTTATTGCATCAAAAACATCTACCTTTGAAAGGTCTGGTCTATTCTTTAGGTTTTTCAAGATCATCAATCTTCACTTCAGATTTTTTTTTCCAGAGTCTTTGAACATTCAGCTTCATTGAAGCCAACTCCAGTCATGTCTCCTTTAGGTTTCTATCTATCTCTCTGCTCATCAATCTTATCACTGCTCATGTGAAGTTTTTTCAATATGTTTCTTTGCCTCAACAAGTTCTCCTTTTATAATCTGATTATATTTCTCTAATTCCAGATATTTGTTCTTGTAGTGATCAAGTTTATTCTTCATTTTTCCCATCTGAATATTATCATCTTTTAAGGTTTCTTCAATTTTTTTTCTATCATCCTTTACCTGTTGAATCTCATTAGCCATCTGAAGGGAAGTAGTTTCATGATTAAGCTTCAAAGTATCTTTCTCTTGTTCAAGCTGTTTTATTTGATCTGGAGTATCGTTGTCTAAATTCTCTTTTATCTTACCCATAAGATCTTGTCTCTGACTTCTGGATAGTTCAATTTGTACTTTTATTTTCTTGATGAAACCCCCTTCTCTTCTTATTTTGAATCTCAAGTCACCATTCTCTTCTTTAGCCTTATCAAGGTCTTCAAGTGTTGCTTCAAAGTTTTCTTCCAAACTTTCAAAATCCATCGTGATCTCCCTTAAGTTGTTAGACTTTCTCTCCAAGGGTCAATTGCTCTGATACCAATTGTTAGGATTAAGTAATACTAAGAGGGTGGTGAATCAGTATTATAACACTTTAAAATTAAACTTAATAAATTCCAACTTAACCATACATTTGCTTAAATGAAAAGAACATAAACATAAAACACACAACTCATAACACCATGAATTTGTTGTCAAGGAAACCCTGGCCAAGGGAAAAACTCAGTGGGGATGGTACCCAAAAATATGTACTAAAAGTATATTGTCCCTATTAGGAGACCTAGCCCTGTTAGAATCTTATTAATACATTAGTACATGTCCTTGTTAGCAAAATACAAAACCCTGTTAAAGGTATACTAAGCTCACTGTTCATACAATCAAAAATATGATTCTGTTACAATTCTTTATCAGGAATGAACAATACAAGTATCTTCTATTCTTAGGTAGTTCCATTTTTAGCTTGTATCACCATCTTTCTGATTCTAACATCACATCCATACAATCTCATACTTCGCTTCTCAAAATCTCTTCATATATATATATATATATATATA
>MU226052.1:1300240-1320650 GCA_018584345.1 Thuja plicata | reverse complement strand
ATAAATATAATTGATCTATCAACTAGTAGCATCCATAACATAAAATAAATAACTCAAGACACAGAATTTTGGTAACCCAGAAACCCAAGAAGGTAAAACTGGGGTGGGGATGACACCCACAAAATCTTCACTACTACAACAATAAAGTGTGCCTGTTAAGGCTACAAAATTTGATCATACTTGATGATCTACCTGATTAAAGGTCTTCTCGATTAAGAGCTGCATATCATTACAATCTACATTGTAAAAGGATTTAAACTTACAAAAAAGTAAGCACTCGGCTAAGAGATTTAGAAAGGTCTGTTAGAACCACTCTGTTAAGAGATTTCACCTGATACACCTGTTAGAATGTCTCAAGATCTGATCCTTCGATATGCACTCAGATGCTATGATGAATCTCCTCTTTCCATTACCTTCTTTGATATAATAATCTAACATATATTTGCTCTGTTTCTCAGTGCTCTTTTACTATGCTAGATCTATGCTTCTTCACTCAGAAATAACCCTTTGTACATCTCTCATGTACCCATACACTCACATTACAAAATTAGGGTAAGAATAAATCTTATATGCCTTAAGGATCTGGCATCTAGATCTAGATCAATGATCAAGATCAAATACTTATGCCGCTTGGGCATTCCAATTTTTTGATTGGTTCCATGCCACGTATTGGGATCAATGATTTAATGTGTAATTAACTCTGTTAAAAACATTAAATGCTCAAACAAGTCGGCCCAAAATAGTTTACCTTCAAGTTTGTGCCATCCCTAACATGGATGACAAAACTATCTTGCTCTGCATATGAAGACTCTAGCGCTCGACATGGACTGATAAAATTCACTCAGATTCTATGTAACTCGAAAACTATTATCTACTCAGTAATGACTAGTGCTCGGCTTATACTCGATAGCTCAGCCGTAGTGATGAACGTCTAACCTCCCTAGATAAATGACTAAGTGTGGGACACTAATGATCAACAAAACTTAGAAATCAACAATCTCCCCCTTTGATATTAGTAGCAAAAACACTTATCATTTCTTTACATCCACAAAATTTGCCTAAGTACACAATGTACTCCCCCTAAGATTATACTTTGGACTTCATATAGTATTTATATAGTATACTTGCCTTAAAAAAAAAAATTATGCCTGTTTCTACACATCTTTGTCAATTTCCTTATCTATTTCCCCCTTGTTTTTGTCACTAATAGATGTAGGGGTTAAGTCATACTTATCCAAAGATGACTTATGAAGCTGTAATGTTAATGCAAATGCTATATCCCAACCGTCCTTAACAAACTTCATAACTTGTAACTTAATTTCTAGCTCGACAGCTAGACTTACCAAACTATCTGCAGTAGATAGATGAGAATATCTCTTGACTAATTATCATACAATTGTAAGTTCCTTCTTAATAACCTCCAGATGAGGTATCAAGGCAGTCTGAATAGTTATTAATTTTTCCCTGATTCAACCATCTTCAGCCATAAGCTCGACTAATCTCCTTTGAGTATGAGTCAACTTATCAAAATGTATGGAGCTAGAACTAGCATCCATGCTCAATGAACTACCTATTGATTTTAAAGCTAATTGCAACTTATCTAGAAGCTGTTGATTATCCTTTGTAAATAATTCTACATCACATAAATTTTTGTACAAACAATAAACATTATTTGCAACTTCCTCAGGAATATCAATAAGAGAAGAAAGTTCAACCTGTTTAATAGCAATCTTTGTTGATATCTTCTCCAAAACTTTGTTCTCAAATTTCCTTTCAGACCATTGTAGCAACATTTGCCTCAATATTTTCATCATTAACTTTCTGCACAATGTGAACTAACTATTCCAAAATTGGTCTTTGCTCATTTCTGTCTTCCATATCAAAAGCATTAACAAAAATATCCTTAATTTCATGTAAAACTTGCTTCTGCTGATGCTCCCTCTTCATTTCCTCTTGTTTCTTCTTCCTCTTCAATATGTCTTATGGAGTCTGAATCTGCTCATATGTCAAGTTCTCTAGATCCCACTTAGGAATCACAATAAATTCATCCAATGTGACATTTAGGCTTGGTGAATTTTTCTTATGTGACTTCTTCTTCTTGAGCTCTGGTGAGATGATACTCTTCTTAGGTTCTTCTTTATCTATTACCTTGTCAATGCTAATTTCAATTGCAGTTTTCAATTGATTAAAGATCTCCCGCTGATCAGGTATGCTAATAGTTTTGGGTCCAGTGGGAGTGGATGGTATAGAGTGTGGCAGCTCCACCAACACTTGTATAGCCTTTTGTTCTGTAGGCTTATTTATTGTTTCTTCCATCTTACTCTCACTACCATATAAAAATATTTGTACAAACTCTAAAATAGGTGGATTAACATTTGTTACCTCCTTTTCTGTTGCTTTGTGTGTCTCGGCCTCTGTTGCTTGAATAGGTGATTTCTTGCCTATGTCTACTGGCTCATTCTGATCCTCGACATCCAAATTTCTACTATCTTCAAGTATAGTGATAATGGGACTGCCTAGTGTCAGATCTACAATTGGCACTTTGTCTATTTTCTCTGTCTCTACTTGTTCAGTATAAATTTTCCCTTTCAATTCCATCTGTTATGAGGTGCCTTCACATGTCTTATTTTCCTTCTTAGTTAATAGCCCAAAAGTCTCCTTCCAAATTTGAGTGCTCTGTTGGACTACTCCTTTAACATCATTTTTTAGAATTTCATAGGCTCTTAGTTTGGGAATGAACTTCCTTTGATATTTTTCAATAAATTTTCCTATTTGCTTCTTTGTAAATCCAGGAATGACCTTTTCTAATGTCCCTTCCCTTATCTATCTTTCAGTCATCAGTGCATATTGCCATTTTTGTGATAAAATATCATAAAGTTCTGTAGGGACAAGGTTTCCTATCTCTATAGTGTCATCTTAAATGTACCCATCATGTCTATTAGTGCCTCCTGAATCTTATGCTTGTCTTCTATGCTTTGCTTTTCATACTTATCTTTTTCTTAAATTCAACAAGTTCCCATGACATTGTTAAAATTACTACCTAATTGCTCAATAAGCACATTGATTTTCTATGTAATTGATTGGTCTGTCTTCCACACAATATCTTCAAAAGTAGGAAATGTATTATGTATATAGAAAAATATGCAAACTAGCAGAGAACCAAACTTACACATTGAGTTCTTTTCCTTTTAGATTAAAGAAAGGTTCTCAGCCAGCTGCATCATATGAAGCTCAAAAAGGTCATAGGTATGGTCCTTCTTCACAATCTTCCATGCCTAGTTGATTGCAATACATGAGACATTGTCCATTCGGCTCGACTAATAGAATTTGTGACTTATAACCCTTACTACAAAATCGATCTCCAAATCCGTGATAGTAGAGATTGTCATCCCTCTTTTGTTCCAAGCTGCCCCAATGTTTGTTTCTATATCCTCATTACTTTGACATCTCATGGTTCTTTTTCCATTGAGAGTTTGATAACCAGTTATTCGATTGATGATTTCCTTTGTGATCTTAACTGGTCCATTATCCAACCAAATGTTCATATCATGTACATGACTAAGGACAATCTTAATCCATTCAATTCTGAAATCCCTCAAAAAATCTAGGGCATGAGTTAACCCTTTCTCAGCTAGATGTTTATGCTCATCTTTTAGGGCTCCATCTACACACAATTTCCCATAGGATTGTCTTAGCTCATAATCTCCAATTTCACTCACTTTGCACATATAACATGATCTAATATCATGAATCATAAGAACCTTTGGTGGAATTGATGATAGGGCTCCGGTCAGATCACCTTGGATAGCACTTTCAGGAACTACCTTGAAATTAGGAGGCGCACAGGTGTCACTCCTAACCAATTGAAATTTAATCAACTCCTTCTCCATTTTCTTAGCTGGTGTGAAAGAACTTGTGACCATTGTCTCCAAAAATAGGGTTTTGAAGATCATGAACATAGTACCTTAGCAAGTATCAAAACTCACACTTTCCACTAAAGAGGTTGCTGACGACAGACTATTGAAATATTTGAAGAACTTTGCAATAATCAAGTTTGCAAGTGCTCAATCGCTCTGTGAAATTCTTAATCTCATGGTGAGAATGAAAATGAACGGCTCTTTCCTTTATATAGGTTCCAATGGTCAGAAATTAGGTTAGCATTAAATTTTCTTTTCATTGAGTGAGTGCCAAACAACTATCCTTGGTCGACTCAAAAAACTCGCCTCCCTCTCAGTCACAACCCATACCCAGTCATAAAACAAAACTTACTTAATCATATCAACTCAGCATACACTAGGAAACTCGGTCTTAGTGCAAAATACTACTATTGCTCAACACCTATAGTGCATATAGTGACTTTGCTCAGTACATGTCTCAAAATATATCCTAATGTATATTATCATATGTAGATATGGACTTTTGCATTTTTATATGTTAGGAACTGATGAAAGATATGAAATATAAATACAGTTCCTCACATACCTCTTTTGCTTAGTTGGTGATGGAGTGATCACCTGATCCATTGGATTGGGTGACCTCAGCTGCAGTAGCTTCACTGCTGCATGGTTATGCTTTCCTTGTCCAAGTATGGTTCATCTGTGCTCTAATATGCTCAACAGTAGGAGCAGGTACCCTTGTGTTGCATTCTCTCCTAGTATGACCAATTTTTAGACAATTATAACAAATTAGGCTTCTATTCATCCAACTCTTAGATTTTCCTCTGAAGTGTGTCTTTATGCAGTTTTCTGTAACATGCCTATACTCACCACAGTAATGACATCTATGCCATGTGTTGTAATCCCAATTATAAGTTTTACCTTTCCTTGGTGCTTTTGCTTGAGTCTTTGATGTCTATTGTTGTTTAGCATTAGATCTGCAATCTTGTGCTCTATGTCCAAATTTCTGACAATTGTAACAATACCCATTGAATCTAGGTGTGGGAGGTGCATTGTTTTCCTTCACCCAAAATTCATGTGCCTGATGTCCAAAATTATTACAGTTAAAGCAATAACCATTAAATTTAGGTTTAGGATTGGACTTACCATTCATGCTTCGGTAGATGTTTGCTGTGTGTCCTAGATTTCCATAGTGGTAGCATACAAGATTGTTTCTCTTTGTCTTTCCATTCCTTCTTTCACCAGTCTTAGATGATTCTCCTTTCTCAGAAGATGTCTATTGTTTGGTATGACCTAATACAGAAGAATCCTTAGATCTTCTTGATGCTTCCATCAAGTTTTCAAAATGATTCAAAGCTTCATTAGGTCTGTTCAATATTTCATTAAGTTTTTTCTCAGATCTCAATTCATCTTTCAATTGACTGTTCTCACATCTCAGATTCACAATTTCTATGTCTTTCCTGCTGATCTCCTGATTCACAAGTAGTAGTTGATTCACCATGTCAACCTAATTGTTTTTCATCATTTGTACATCATGCATCCTTTCATCAAGTCTGATAGTCATCACTCTTTTTTCTTCATCATCCATAGCCTTGTCATATTCAACTTTTTTCTTCTATTCCACTACTTCACATAGTCTTAGTTTTTTCATTTGTTGTTCTCTTTTCAGGTTTCTGACTTCTTCCAACAATGTATTGTTCCTTTCCAGTAGATTTGAAGTTGCTGCATCGCTCTCTGTAGAGTTTCCATTCTAAAATAGATTTGCAGTGTCTTCTTCCTGATAATGAGTGTCATTCATTTATTTGGCCAAATCTTTCCTTGCTTGCAAGGACTTCTTTAATTCCTATCTTGCTGTTTCAAGCTGGTGTAATGCTAGCTTAATATCAATCTTTTGATTCTCAATGACTTTACCCAATTTTTAAACCTCCATCTCAAGATCTATATTCTCAAGTTGATTAAAACCTTTTTATAGGAGAACTATGCTCTGATACCAATTGTTGGAAATACAAGATGGGAAAGAAAGATACTGAGGGGGGGGGGTGAATCAGATCTTAAAAATTTTACCTCTTAAAAAAAACTGATCCACAACCATGCATAAAGATAATTAATCTATCAACTAGTAGCATCCATAACATAACATAAATAACTGAAGACACAGAATTTTGGTAACCTAGAAACCCAAGAAGGTAAAACTAGGGTGGGGATGACACCCACAAAATATTCACTACTATAGCAATAAAGTGTGTCTGTTAAGGCTACAAAATTTGATCATACTTGATGATCTACCTGATTAAAGGTTTGTTTGGTTAAGAGCTACAGATCATTAAAATCTACCTTGTAAAAGGATTTAAACTTACAAAAAATTAAGCACTCAACTAAGAGATTTAGAAAGGTCTGTTAGAACCACTTTGTTAAGAGATTTCACCTGATACACTTGTTAGAATGTCTCAAGATCTGATCCTTCAATATGCACTTAGATGCTGATGACAGATCTCCTCTTTCCAATACCTTCTCTGATCTAATAATTTGATATATCTTTTCTCTTCTACTCACTGCTCTTTTACTATGCTAGATCTATGCTTCTTCACTCAGAAATAACCCATCGCACATCTCTCATGTATGCATACACTCACATTAAAAAATTAGGGTAAGAAGCAATCTTATATACCTTAAGGATCTGGCATCTAGATCTAGATCAACAATCAAGATCAAATACTTATGCCTCTTGGGCATTGAAATTTTTTGATTGGTTCCATGCCACATATTGGGATTAATGATTTAATGCGTAATTAACTCTGTTGAAAACATTAAATGCTCAAACAAGTCGGCCCAAAATAGTTTACCTTTAAGTTTGTGCCATCCCTGACATGTATGAAAAAACTCTTGCTCGACATATGAAGACTTTGGTGCTCGACATGGAATGATCAACTTCACTCGGCTTCTGTGTAACTCGACAACTACTATTTTCTTGACAATGACTACTGCTTGGCCTATACTAGATAGCTCGGCTGCAGTGATGACCGACTAACCTATCTAGATAAATGACTAAGTGTGGGACACTAATGATAAAAAAAACTTAGAGATCAACACATACACTATCAAAAAATAGGTAATCCACAATCCAAATCCAACATAGCACATTTAGACTTCACATTATACTCCCTCAAACATCATGACCTTTTATCTGTGTTGAAACACTATTACTTTGTCTTTGCATGTCTTCATCATACTGTAACTTACTGCGATCAACACCAAAAAATAAGAGACCTTAACAGAAGGTCATATACATCCCAAAATATATAGCTTCTCCTAAGATGGCATGTCTCCATACATCAGATACTGTCTTTGCTGACCAAAACTGTACTGCTATACTCTGTAATTCTGCTTTTTGGACTTAGTCATTTTGCAAGCTATAAATCCAAAATTGTGTATGATGCCAAGTGACCATCCATCACAGATGTGTTTCCATAAATGACAACCCTTAAGTATTCTAGAACACTCTTGAATGAACCACTTTCCAACATGTCCATTGTATCCCTTCTTTTACATTATCTTGAATCCCAACCCATAGTGCTCAGTTAGTAATTGCACAATTAATTGATCATCTTCATCTCTATAAATCCATTTGGAGATAACCTCTTCAATTTTTTCTTTGTTCAATTATCTCCACCTTTTAAATGTAGTGGGAGGATTGTACTAAATAACAACCTTTTTCATTTCTATAAGGAATGTGGTTTTCTATAAGAATTTGGGAAAGGAGGTAAATTTCCAATGTGAGAAGATTGATCCATAGTGTATTCTCCACATCCTTGATCTTGGACATTGAATTTACTCTTCAACAGAGTCAAAGAATCCACATATTAAATTAAACTAGAGGATGATTCTTCTACATTCACATGTACTTTTTATTTAAGAGTCCCTCTCAGATCGACATGATATTGAAAAGGATTATGGTCTCCAGGAATAGTAACCTCCATGGCATTATATGAGTACTTCAAATATTTATGCTAGGTTGATGGTATCACTTTCATTGCATGTATCCAAGGACAACCAAGAATCATGTTATAGGGAAAATCTAGGTCCGTTACTTCTGACAACCTTTTTATCTAGTTGGACCAACCTAGATGGGTCATATGATGATCCCTTTATAAGAAGGCCAATATAGATCATAATAAGCCTTTATCATTATTTTCTAGAAGAATCTATGTCATTTTTAGAATATTTAGGAGCAATTAATGTACAAATAGTTGAGTCTTTCTCCACCATCTATCAATACTAGTTTGATCTTGCAACTATTGAAAAAAAATCCAAGTGTAAAGGGTCATTGTGGTGAGGTTTATCACAAGGAATATCATTATGTGTGAAGGAAACATATTGTGAAGTAGCAAGATGACCTATTATGGCCTAAAATTGATCAATATTTATGTTTGTGGGAACTATGTACTCTGGTAAGGATTTATCTAGGACATCCCTATGCATTGGGTATATGTAAAGTAACTCAAGAATAGAAATATGTGTGGATGTCTTACCTAAGTGGTAAAGGAAGTTATATTGGCTAGTAAGTTGTTTCTTTGGGGAAGGTCCTTACAAAGTGATTTTGGCCTATCGGGTTGTTACTCCACAGTGAGGATCTTATGCTTTTATGTTTTTTGTATCCACTTGACTATTAGGTACTTTAATACAATTTATTGTGTAGTTATGAGGGGTTCTAGTATAATTCAAATTCCTTTTGGGATCAAAATTTGAATTGGAGTCTTTCCCCTTCCCATGATCAGGTAATAGATTCTTTAAAATTGTATGATATAGATATTGGAGAAATTCACAGGAGGTTCCACTTCAATTAAGCCTTGATCAATTAAGTCTTGGATAGTGTGTTTCACCTAGAAGCACATAATAATTTTGTGTCCCCTTGTATGATGATACTTGAAATAATCATTGTTATTCCACCACCCAAGTTTGATTGGGGGTTCCTTCTTTATTTTAGGAAAGTAGATCAATTGTTTTTAAAGAAATCATTCTAGGACTGATTCAATAGGTTCTCCAAATGTTGTAAATCTCCTAGGAGACACATTGTTAGTTCTTGGAGTTTTATGTTGTGTATTTTTCTAAATCACATTTTTCACCTAATTTGATTGTGGAGGTTGACTGACTGTTTAAGAGATTGGGATCGTTGGTCCTGGGAAACTAATTTTTTCTTGGGTATTTCCGATTGTTCATGCATTAATCACTCCATCACTGGTAAAATTTTTATTTCACAACCAAAACTTTCTCTATTCATTCAAATTTCTTGCATTGTTCTTATTGTCTTTGTAAACTTTTTTAACCCCCTTTTAAATGAGAGCCCTCTCAATGTTCACCCCATTTTTGATGAGTTTCACAATGGTGCTGGGACTTTTGTTCTTTAATTCATATATCAATTTGGGCACAAGATTTTCATTAAAGAAGTTGACTTGTTCCTCTAGGATGTCAAATGGACATTGACTGACAAATTTTTTCCATTTTTGCAAAATATTATGAAAGATTCACCTGTCTTCTTTTTTGTAGTGTATAAATTTAACATTGTGATCTCATTAATGATATTGAAAGAAAAATGAGAAATGAAATTATTATCTAGTTCATTCCATGATCTAATATTTCTCGGTAACCAAGCATACCAATCCATTTCTTGTCCAGAGAGAATCTGAGGGAAGAGACACATAAGGTATGTGTCATCATAAGTGACCTCAATGCATGATGTATAAAATTATCTAATGTGATAAATAGGGTCTCCCTTTACCTTATATTTTTCAAAATTTGGTACCTCAAAATTCAAAATAAATGGAGACATGTGCAAACTCTTGTCAGGGGAATTAGGAGATAAATCTTGTTGTGTATAAGCCTTCTTGATTCCTTTAGTCTACAATGCCTTGAATTGTTATGTAAATCTCTATATTTTTATGTTAATGCCTATGAGAGTGGTGGTTTTGTCAATTCATCATTCATATTTGGGTTGCCTCTTTGTCAATAGATTCTTCCTCTAAATGGATTCTAATTGTGATGGTCAGAGATGAATGTCCTAGGTGTACTCATTGGTGATGAGGTTTGAGATCGATCCTGTACTATTGTAGCATCTCAATATTGATTTTGTATTGGAATTCTTGGTACTACAATGCAAGGTGGACTTGTTTCATGGTTGGTCGAGCCTAATGTTGTTGGTATGGTTGAAATTTTCCATTAGTTTACCATATCATTGATAATGTGCCATTTCTTGTTGTTGTGTATTTGGTTTAATAAATTGTTGGAATTGTGGCCCATGCTGATAATATTGTATTGTTGGAATTGTTCTTGATATGACACATATTGTTTTTGTGTTGACTGAGGTTGTTGTGTCACTTGGTGTGCTTGTATACCATCCAGAAAAATATATGGTGTTTGTGGACGATTTTGAAATTATGCTTGGTGTTGCATGGTGGATTGGGATTGTTGATATTGGGAGCCCATTAGTTGATCTTATCTTGTTTGTTGATCATATCCAAATTTTCCAAGAAATTTACCAAGAGTCTCATGTTGACATTTTCATTCCTTGTGATCTTTTTTTGGGATAATAAATTCACATTGTTCTATTGAGCATAATTTCTTGATTAAATTTTTGGTATCTCACTTTTGTTTATCTGTTGTTCATTAAAGGGTGTACTTGTTACCACATTCAAAGATGAATTCTTTTGATTAGGTATACACAAATTTTACAAAGTTTCCCTTGGTTCTTTGTGTGGAAAGCTTGTTAAAGTAGTTTCCTGTGATGTGGGATATATTATCAAAAGAGCACTATATTGTATTTGGATGATTTATTGGCATAGATGGCATATCCATGGTGAATGTGATCGTGTGTTGTATCAAAAGTTGTTGATTTATTGGAGGAACTCCAGATAAAGTGAATCAATATCCCTTGGTTCACATTACAACTATTGGTTTTGCTATCCCATTTTTATCTATTATATGTAGGTGATATTGTGTTGTACAAAGGATTATTATTTTTCTCAAATATAGGAGAAATTTCTAAATTCACATCCTTGAATTTTCTTTTCAAGACTACTTTAGTGATTGCTTTCTCTAAATTGGGTTGAGTTTTTGTTTCCTCTGTAATTTGAATTTGTTTTAAGTTTGGTCATGTATGCTGAATTGTAATCCACATTCATCCAATAAAGATTAATATTGAGAACTTGACTCAAGTTTCTTGTTAATACATTTTAAATATCTTATAGGATTGCTAAAGACCAATTCTTCCAAATCTTTTCTAACCCTACAATCATTTATTGCCTTATCAATTTTTTCTTGGGAAATATCAACCAAGGAGAGATGACTTTCATGTGAAGAATCTGAATCAGATGATGGGCATGATATTATATCTTGGTGAGCATATTTTGATAAAATTAGGGTGACTCAGGTTGCTCATAACCAAAGACAAGATTAAAAGTTGGTTTGATATGTGATTAAGATCCTTATCCATAAATTTTATATGGTTAGAAAATTTCAAATGGGTGTTGCATGTTTGGTAAAAAGAATGGTTCAAAATCTAATTCTCATTGTACGTTTGTATGTGGACCCATATTCGGATTGAGATTGGGATGTGTAATGTGACCTTGTTTTTGAGTTGGAATGGACTATGATTGTCTTGGGTTAACCATTGATTTTTTTTCATCCATTGAACTATGTATGGGTTGATCTGACAACTCTTGTTGTCTCCTAAACTCTTGTTGTCTCCTAGAAGTTTTGGATCTTGTTTCAACAACCATATTTTTATAATTTAATTAAATGACCTAAGAAAGTAACAAATATGAATCTAAAAGATAGAGGAAAAATGTAACCTAAAGGAGATAAGGTGTCACCTATGTTTTTAATGCAGTTTAACCTTGATAAAATATATTTTATGTTTTGAGAAGTAAGCCTAAAGATATATATGAAGTCAAACTAAGACCTTAAGAGGATTAATAACAAATATTGAAAGGATAAGAATCAAAAAGTTATGATAAGGTCAAATGATCTAAATATAAACTAACGACACAAGCTAATCCAATTGAAATAGAATAACAAGAGGATTTACGCCCTAAAGTTCAAGAGAATGAAGCAATAATGGGACTATAAGGGACTTAAGACATAAGGAAAATGAGGAATATAGAATTTTTTTTACCTAAGGATTCACCTAACATCTTAAGTTGAAACAAGGTTCCAAATTTTTCAAATTCCCATGTTTTGAAAAATTATGATTTGGACAAAATTTTGAAATGGGTTTTGTATGACAAATGTGGTTGACTAAATGTTTGAATTTTTTAGCATGTTCTATTTTGATTAAAAAGTTTGGTTTTTAAACTTACATAAGACACATAAAACAAAATGACATTTTTAACTCCAAAAATTGAAGGAATATCCAAAGGGGCCTAAATTAGCCCAATTTTAATTCACTGATCTTGATAATTGAAAACACTCGTAAACATTCACACCATATCCTAGAAATGACTAATACTTTGTTGAGGCCCACACATGAGTAAAATACCTTTGACACTACAAACAACTAGAGATTAGGTGGAACTCGCTCCCTAAATACGACACCTACATACCTTATCTCTTACCTGAAAGACACAAATACATTATAGCCAAGGAATTTCTTGTCTCACAATGAAGGGTACATGAGAGGTATCTACGAGGTATGATCCACACTCTATAAATTTACAAGTATGGATTGTGGACTACAAAAATAATTTTTTCTTAAAGGGGGAACTCTGGGGGTTTGGGGTTCATCTGAGCAATAGTTTATGTCCCTTGAAAAGGGTTTGAATGATAAACCTTATACAAATTTGGGTAATAGAGATACTAAATGAATGACTCAAAGCTAGGTAGCACATGATGAATTTTGCACTACACAAATTTGTATAATGGATTGAATGGAATTACCACTCAGGGTTGTTCCCTTGGTGTGAGTACCTCTTATCCCACTAAGGTAGACCCTTATTTTAAAAAAATAAAATTTTGATGTCATTGTGACTTTTATCTTACACCCAAGATCCATAAATTAAGCATAATAGTGGGTCCACCCTACAACGTGCAAGCACACCAAACACTTAAAACAAATAAAGTTTGTTTACCAATTAGAAATGAAGTATGACCTAAGCTAGAAGAACAAACACATAATGTTTCAAACCACACATTTTTCTCCAACATCTTGCATCAAACTCATTAGTTGTTTACAACAATATCCTTCGCCCTACGATCACCAAGGTGCTACACAAATTTTATTAGTAACACAAAATCCACCATCCTAACATAATTTAGGGAACTTCAAAGGACAGATTCAAAACCAAAATCAATTTTTACTAGCCAAATGCACAACAATCCTCCTAAAATGCACAATAAACATTCACAAAAGTATAGAAAATTAATCATGCAAGTGCGTAGAAAATCACAAGTGTACAAAAATGTAAAAAAAAACTTAAAAAATAGATTTAAATGCATAGCAATGACTTACCCATTATCCCAATTGTTAAAATCAGCTCAAATTAAGAAAGTTTGTTTGTAAATTATTATTTGAACCTTATTTAGACCTTTGTGATAACTTTTCCTTGGTTGTATTTATTTATTTAGGATAAACCAAGGTATCCTACATTTGTTTAATTAGAAAATTCCTATGGAATCCCTATATGTATTTTTTCCTCTAGTCTAAGTGGGAGGACATGTCATTTATTGTAATTCCTTTATTAAGGATATTAGCTTATTCTCCTTAAGAGGATGTTGCCACTTTTCACACACCCATTATGGATGTTGGCATTCATAGATTGGTGAGTTACTTAGTAACTCCTCTCCTCATCTCTATTTAAGAGATTCTCCTCTCTCTCATTCCTACTCTATGAAGTTATTGTAAATCAGTCTCTCTCTCTCTCTCATAATTTCACAGGGGATTTTTATTTTCTTTTCCCCTTTCAAAAAATTGTCTCCTTTTCTTGGCTCTTTTAGTGTATGTTCCTAGTTTTGTATTTCTCATGGTAAAAATATTATTATCTAATATATCTCTTAGATTCTTGTTTATTGCATTTCTCTTGATTTTTCCTTTCATGGTATCTGAGTTGAGGTTACTAATCCTTGTTTGAGTGAAAGTTGTTGAAGGTTACCATTTTGTAGAGCACACCTTGTTGAAGACTTGTATTAGAAAGAGAGTAACTTGAAATCATTTCATAACTTATTTGTGTTTGCAGGTTTTTTTTTTTTTTTTGTTGTGGACTAACCCTCTTTGGAAGACTTTCTGCAAGAGAGTTTTATGCATTTCTTTCAATTTTTTTTTTAAAAACTTAACCTCTTTGGAAAACCGCAAGGTTAAAGTTTTTTTTTCTCATAATTTATTTGTAGTATTATACTAATCTGTATTTATCACGTTTCATCTGCAAGTTTCTCTAATTATATTTTTGTAGTATTATACTAATCTGTATTTATCACATTTCATCTGCAAGTTTCTCTAATTATATTTGACCTGTGGCTTATATCAACCAGTCATTTAAATCTTTGTTTTTATTAACAATATCTCTGTATTTTACATTACTCCTGCCAGGAAATCTCTCTATGTTTGATTTGGGTGTTAATCTTAATTTATCTCACTCTAATAGACTTTAATCTCTCAATCTAACAAAATTTAATCTCTTCACCCAACCAACTCCTTTGCTTTCAAAAATGTTGTCCATTCTTATTATCTGTACAAGTTCATAACTATCCATTCTTATTATCTGAGCAAGCTAGTTGTTTTCGGTTTCCAGTTTATTTTTTTCGGTCTTTTCCACCAAACACTCCCTGCGAAAATTATTTACAGTTTTAATAGCAACCAAAGACTGGCCTCAACAATCATTTTATCAGTTTAGCCACTCCTAACTATGATATGTTGCATAAAACTATCCTTGTACCACTGCTCAACTCCTTCCCCATACGTAATCTACCTCCATTTTGATTTTGGGTTGCCTTGAGTTTCTTTTGTTGCATATTGAGACAACATACACGATAATTCTTATCTCTAGCTATCCCTTGATCACTTTGTGTTGGTCGGCCCTTTGGTTGCACCTCCTTCTTAAGTGTTATTCTTCACTGCTAGTCTAAATTTACCTTAATCTACTTTGGCCCATGTAGTACACCAGTCTCCAATTGTTCTTCACCATGGATTTTCTACGACATACTTTGGTTGTAAGAGGAATTTTCTCCCACTCCAAAGACCATTTCAAACCATTTTCTTGTTGTCAACCACAGTCTCTGCTCCTTTTAGTCCTTCGCTCTAGTTTGTCCTTCCAATTAGCATTGTAACTCTCAAACATTGCTCATAATTCCTTCTATTACTATTGTTCATAATATATTCTGCATATTCCCTTTGACTAGAGTATCTCCCTGCGTACCAGCTCTATCGTATTCCCTGCAACATAATCATTTTTTTTTTAAAATTATAGTTTGAATAGTTTGGTAATATTTTGACCAATCATAATGTTTTTTTAATATAGCTTGACTCTTTTAAATATAGTTTAATTATATTGTTTTACATATTTACTCATATTGTTTTAATAGTTCCAATATCATTTTCTTTTTAAAAAATAACTTTTTAAATATCTTTTTAGTTTTTAAAATAATATTTACAAAATATAGCTTTTTAAATATCTTTTTAGCTTTTTAAATAATATTTCAAAATAAGCTAGGTAGATCCCTATGCGTATGGAAGCCTCCACCGAATGGGTGGATGAAATTGAACTTTGATGGGGCCTAGAGATGAAACCCAGGAAAAGCTGGCCTAGGATGCATTATTAGGAACGAATTGGGTGAATGGGTGGCTAAAAGGGCCAAACTTTTAGGCATTTCTTCAAATAATCTTGCTAAACTCGAAGCGTTAAATGAAGGCCTTAAGTTAAGCTTAAGATTTGGGATTCAAAAATTGGTAATTGAAGGAGACTCACAAATTATCCTAAATGCTCTGAGGAAAAGAAGTACACCAAACTGGATTCTAAACTCAAAACTTGAAGAGGTATTAGCCCTGGTGGATAGATTTTAGGAAACAAGATTTGATCACATTTATCGAGAAGGAAACAAAGAGGTAGATGTTATAGCTAACCTAGGAGATGATGGCGAAAATGTTACTTTGATTAAATAACCATTAAGGACGAACATTTACAACAAACCTTCGATACTCGAGCTCATCCCAAATTTAAGATAAAAAATATAAAAAGATGTATGGAAGAAAAAATAATGATATTTTGGATTTCCACCACTGAAATCCACTAAAAGTTTAGAAGGGCCTCACAGGTCTTATAACTCTAACAAATTTGAGTAGGATACTTAGGTATAAATGAATCCTTATGACTATATATATATATATATATATATATATATATATATATATATATATATATATATACTCATAAACTTATATACTTTCATAACTTATATACACATACTAATTTATATACGAATACATGAACATACTTATATAATTGCTAATACAAAAAAATATAAATGTAGATACAGAAAATATGCATTAATTACAACAGTAGATGATCCTTAAGACTTCAAGATCTACTCAACACAGACGTAGATATACAATTAGCTAGATATAAGACTTAGTAAACTCTATACCATCACTAAATGTGATAATAGACTGTCTCTATTTTAGAAGATAAGAAGCCCACAGATATGAAGATTGTCAATTAGACACAAAGAATTCTTGATATAATTAATGCATATTTCGGATAATAGGCTAAATACAGGAAATACCTTATTAGATTTAATTTCTTAGTATCTTATTAACTTTATTTATCTCTCGGTAGTAGAACCATCGATGATCTGCCTATTGTCCCCGATCAATGAGTCACTTTTACTAACTAGAATACTAGAGATTTCTTGAAAGTTCTACCATTTTCTAGATTGAGCTTGAAGTTTCTAGGCTTGGTATCTTATTTCCTATGTTTCATAATCATGGTCCCCTGCTCTTTTTGGCTCAACCTACTGAAACCCACTGTATCAAAACTCTTCAAACTTGGAAACAACCATCTCTCTATACCATAAATCTGAAGAGAGAACAATGGATTTTGTGGGATGGGTTAAGCCCGAATGATGGGGTAGTATTCTTAAGAAGACAGATGATATTACCAAGATAGCGGTGAAGAAAATCACAGGTGACTGTGGTTTGGAATATAGAAAAAGCTGGCAAACTAATGGGGATGTGATTGGTATTTTCATAGCCATAGCATTTAAAGCTAATATCAAACATTGACATCAAGAAACTATATGTTAGTTTGTTTGAAGATATATGGCTGAAAGGACTTGAAAATGTGGTAGAGAACATCAACTACCAATTAGAGATTCCGCATCTTGAAGACTACATGTCTTGGCCTATAGGAAGTTTGAGATTTAGCAAGGTTCGTAAAAGACCTATCCTTTACATCAAGGATGAAGTGGCCTTTGATAAGCTTTGGCCAGAGATGGAGAAATACTTGTACTTCCTGTTAAGGTGACACAATATTATTGATGACAACAGAAATTGGGAAGAGGTTTTCTTCACTTCAATGGGTGCAGAGGTGCCTCCCTCTATGGTACTCAAGGACCGCAATAGTTACATGGTTCGTCTTCCCTTTCTCTGCAAATCAACTAGGCCAAAGTATGCTAAGAATTCTCGAACAACAATAGAGGAAACCTTCTGTTGGTTGTATTCCTTGTTTTGGTAGTTTTCTTGGTTCCCTGTTCTTTTCTCTGTGATCTGGTGTTTTTAAGTCAGCTATCTCTCGTTCCTTTTTGCTTTACCTATGTCAAGTTTTTCAGGTTTTCAAGTTTGAACCTGTCTCAATTTGCAAAAACCTTGAAAACCCTAAGCCTTCCAAGTGTTAAAAGTTGAAAAACAAACCCTAAGTCATGTTGCTTCTATTTCGCTGTTGCTTTTTCAGTCCACTTAAGTCATGTTTTTTAATCAAATCGCTTTGTCGCGTTACTCCAAACAAATATTCCCTAATCCTTCTTGACTTGGCGATTTTCTTTTGTCGCATGGTCTCGTTTAAATTCAGTATATTCCTTTGGCATTACGAGACTCTGCAATTTCTTCATGTCGTGTGGTCGCAAGGTAACTATGTAATAAAGCATTATCCAGAGGGGACCCACTGATTAGTCGGGTAATCACAAGAAATTCTCAACAGTTATTGAAATATCTTCAGACTTCGCGATTATCTCATGTCGCATTATCGCTAAGAGGATCCAAGTTTAAAAGTTAGGCAAAGCCTTCAGTCGCGTAGTCTCGAGAAGGAACAACGATTAAGAGATTTTGACCGAGACTTCGCGACTAACCATCTGAGGTTTAGAGTAAAGCGTAGTCGGGTAGTCGCTAGTCTCAGATTGATGATTCAATTTTCCATTGAATAATAAGTGAACAAATGACTTTGTGACATGTGTCATAAGGCGAGTGGTTATTAAAGGTTTATCGCATGGTCACCAGAAGGAGAAAACCGAATCCGTGACAACGAGACTAGGTGCTTTTCCTTTTGTTGCAGGGTCTGAGAAAGATTTAAGGGTATAAAGGAATTTATGGCGATTAAGCAACAGCCGTCAGATAAAGAGATCAGAGGATCCAATGGTGGTCGCAAAGTCTAAGAACAAAAGTGCCCGAAGGGAAAATTCCTCCTGACCTAGTGATTAATTTATGTCGCGTAGTCGTCATATCAGAAAAAAGGGCATGTATAACTTGTCATGTTGGAATTAAGCACTCAGGTTTTAGATTCCGTGATCGGGCGACTTGGATTGTCACATTGTCTTGAAATGAAATGAGAATGCTTGGTGACTAGGAGATAACCATAAAGGGTTAAAGGCAACGGTTAGTCACAAGGTCTCAGAAAAGATAATGAGTTAGTGTTAACTATGCGCAACTATGATTTCTATAGGGTTGCGTGATCGCTAGATGGTGACATGGGTTAGCCAAAGGAAAGAAAGTGTATTGTCACAATGTCTCAAGATAAACTATGGGTTAGTAACAGAGGTCTGCGACAAAGAGATTATATGCAGTCGCACAGTCGCCCGATCCCAAAATCTAAAAACGGTGGCAGTTATTGATGTGATAGTATGAATCATTCGGTAACCAATCACTGGCTTGTATTTTGATTGCTGTGCAAAAAGAGTAGCTGAGATGTAAGATAGTTAGAAAATCATAGTGTGACATGTCAGATCCTTTTGAATGTTGTAAGGTTGTTCTGAGGATTCACTTTTAAAAATTTGATTTCCTGTCAAACTCATGGAACTACGGCTAGGTTTTCATTCAAGTTCACAGTATGTCAAATTAAAGATAGAACTGATGTTTCTAAATTATGAGCTGCGTACTTTGAATGATGGCTATAAGGATTTGATGGTGCATTCATTTTCATTCACTGTGCTTTCAGAATTCAGAGCCCAAGTTGTTAAGTTTTCAGAGAGAAGAGATATTTTGCTCAGTTTGCAGTGTTGATCAAAAGGTTCCGAGTTTCAGAAAATTATGCATAGGGCGGTCAACCAATCTCAGAGATTAATTTTCTTTAGTATCAGTAAGGAGTAGGAGATTCAAGGTATTGCAAGTATGAGCGGGGCTGTTAGTGTTGCTTTGACAAGTGGAGGAAGTGAGGAAGAGCAAAAGGGAAAGGCGAGTTTTTTTGATGAATTCCTCCGTCTCTTGCCTGGTTCAACACAGAACAAGAAGGTTAATGCTAATGTCCTCATTGATGAGTATAAAGACGTTCAAGATGTTGTGACTCCAGGAACAACAGGTTTTTCCCTCTTCAATTATTTTTATAAGAATTCTGATAAGCCCATCCCAGTATCAAACCCTTGGACCTGTGGTTCAGCCAGGATACTTGTTCCTGATGTCTTCCTAAATGTAGACTTGTTCTTAGACCTAGCCAATCACTATGATGTTTTGTCTAAGACCATCAGGAGGGATGATGGCACTGCCCTATTAATTTTGAATAGAAATTCATTCATGCAAGCCTTCGACTTATACAGCACCATGTCTACCAAAATTGACATGACAAAGCAAAAATAGAGGTATACTTTGAAGCCTGGGATTGCTACGGGCCAGTTGTTAAAACATATGTTAAAAGAAGTGAGAAAGCATTTAGATCCTATGTCCGGGGACTACCCATATTATTACAAGGATCTACACTTTTATATCAAGTATGCTGCATATGCCCTGTGTAGAGTGTTGGGAATAGATGGTGATGCAAAAAAGATTGATGCAGGGATTCTGATGATGGTATTGGACCTACAAGAGGTCCACTCTAACACCAGTTATGACTATATTCAGCACATCATAGATGAAATGCATGAGGGTTTCATTGCAACCTAGAAGAGAATGAAGAACCCAAAGGAGGAGCCTAAATTTTTGCATTACTCAGTTCTTATGCATCTCCTTTTGCATTTCAATTTTGTCATCATGGATGTTAATAATTTAACTCCTCAGAGATTCTACCAATTAGCACCAAATCCTATCCAATTTTGGGTGAGGGTTTGGAATTACA
>MU226052.1:1249508-1260210 GCA_018584345.1 Thuja plicata | reverse complement strand
CATTGCTTTGTCGACTCATACCAACTCCACACTCTCTCATACTCGACAAAACTCTCTTATAAATAGCCAAATTATGTGAAGAGGATCTCTACATGCATCTTGACATCTTTTGTTGTTGATATCACAACTCAAATCCATAATATATTTGGGAGTCTTGTTTGGGATTTACAGGTTTTTAATAATGTTATTTTTATAGGAACCTTGTTAGACAAGGAACTAGTTAAGCCATATAGAACCCCCAACGTTAATTAGAATTTTGGTGGCCTTGTAATCTTAGTTCATATATTGCTAATTCCTTGCTTTAATTACCATCTTGGAATATATATTGCAAGCTCTGCCTAGGGGGAAATACCCTTTATATTGATGAAAGAAAAATTACATTAGGACTAGCAAATATCTTTCCGGTTACAAAAATGAAACTAAAAACTAAGCACCCCGTCTCAATGAAAGAGGTAGCCAATACTATCTCCTATCAAAATCAACCTAACTGCCACCTCTTTCAAGAATAGTTTTTCATTAGCCTGACAGAAAGCCAAAAATATACTCATGTTATTCTCTTTCACAACACAGGCCTTGAATACCTCCCAGGCCTTTTTCATAGTCTTCTTTTTTCCTTTTTCCTCTGAGGAAAATAGACTATTTAAAATGCCTCTCGAGAGATTGGAGTCCATCAGATCCAACACTATAGTTACCTGTGAGAAGAATTCCTCTACGAGCATTCTTCTTAGCTTTCCATTCACCAGGAATCCATGACCTATAACTTGAAGAATAGGTTGAAAAAGATCAAAAATAACCTTCCCATCATGAACATGAGCATTTGGCCAGTATTCGGCTCCTAGTAAACTGAGCATGGTCACCACCTCCTTATTGTTGGCTTGGCTGAAAATACGTTTTATCTGCTCTTCTGGTGCTTCTTTCAACTCCGCAATCTGGTTGCATCTGCAAATAATGCCCAACATACTAGCCATATGACGCTAAAATTTGAGTAGGATTCAGATTGTTTGAAAATGTTGTGGAGCTCTATACC
This sequence comes from Thuja plicata, assembly GCA_018584345.1. Taxonomy (NCBI): domain Eukaryota; kingdom Viridiplantae; phylum Streptophyta; class Pinopsida; order Cupressales; family Cupressaceae; genus Thuja; species Thuja plicata. Next base: position 1,259,183 of record MU226052.1, on the reverse strand, counting down.
AGTCCGGGATTTAAAGGAAAGATAGCTCTATCGTCTGAGGCCTCTGCAAAGAATATGCGGCTGCTAAGTTGGGAAGGACTCTACAGAGGTCACGCGCACCAGAAGAAGAGTCCCATCCTTCCTGCTTGCGCCAACAAGGTCACCTCTAGCCTATGCCCGTCTTGTCCATGGCCTGAGCAAAGTTATATGGCCCGAGCAAAGTTATTATTCTCAGAACTCACATCTATCGTATAGATAAAAAATTGTTGGCCCATGGAATTTTAAGAAACTTAACCACCACCAATTGTCCTGGATTGCCCCTAGCCACATTTTCAAAATTTAATTTGATAAACAGATTGGACTTACCTAAGTAGAATATTCTAGGGCTTTACTGGAAATGGAAGTTATTGTTTTTTGTTATTCTCAGTATTCCACAGAAAGCTTTCCTAAGTCTACATCATTGTCCAACTGCACTGGATGGACTGAGATTGGGGACTTGGAGAGGATGTCCCAATTTTTCAGGATCGAATGGTATGCTTCATTTGGTGCATAAAAATTTGTAAAGGTAAATTTTTAATGGAAAAATGCTGAAAACGTGAAAAATCTAAAAGAAGGATTATCATTTTAAATTGAGAATATTCAATTCACTTCAAATTTTAGCTGCTTACAGAGAAATAGTCCATTTAAAAAAGACACATAGAGATTTTTCCCTTGCACATTGTTGTGTTTAGGATCATCAATTATCTTTGTACTGAAGCACGAAGACATGTTTCAGTTGCAAATTAATGAAGAAATGATGTTTTCCGTAGCTGGAAAATTATGAACTCGTCTGAGCTTCCACATATGTTGAGATTCACAAATTTTCCCATTGAAATAGAAAATACAATTTCATAATCAAGAAATACTTGGAAAGCTTATAATATAACTCTACATTGCATGCCCTACCACAAGCACTTGCTTTTAGTAACTAAAGCGGGGCATCTATTTATTACACCTTGTCACCCAGCTAAAAATATTTACATTATATTGAGGGTTAGAGTTACAGTTAGGATGTACGGTTGTGGGTTAGGGTTAGAGTTAGGGTTATAGTTAGGGTTAGGGTTATAGTAAGGGTTAAGATTGGGTTACAGTTAGGGTTAGGGTTAGGGTGATTTTTAGGGTTAGAGTTATAGTTAGGGTGATTTTTATGGTTAGGATGTACAGTTATGGGTTTGGGTTAGGGTTAGGGTTAGGGTTAGGGTTAGGGTTAGGGTTAGGGTTAGGGTTAGGGTGATTTTTACGATTAGGACGTATGATTATGGGTTAGGGTTAGGGTTAGAGCTAGGGTTAGGGTTACTATTAGGGTTAGAGATAGGTTACGATTAGGGTTAGGGTTAGGGTGATTTTATGCTTAGGTTTAGTGTTAGTGTTACAGTTAGGATATTTTTTACGGTAATGATTTGGGTTGGGGTTAGGATTAGGGTTAGATTTAGAGTTAGAGTTAGGGTTAGGATGACCAGTTTAGGAATGGGGTAGGATTAGTATCATCTTAATGGTTAGAGATAGGGTTACAATTAGGGTTAGGGTTAGGGTGATTTTTACAGTTAGGGTTAGGGTTAGAGTTATAGTCAAGATGATTTTTTAGGGTTAGGATACATGACATGGGTTTGGGTTTGGGTTAGGGTTAGAATTAGGATTAGGGTTAGAGTTAGAGTTAGGGTTAGAGTTTTTTTTTTTAAAGCAAGTGGATATACCACTAAATATATTTATATAACAAGGGTTAGATTTACGGTTAGGATGTATAGTTGTGGGTTAGGGTTAGGGTTAGAATTAGGGTTATAGTTAGGGTTAAGATAAAGTTATAGTTAGGGTTAGGGTTAGGGTGATTTTTAGGGTTAGAGTTATAGTTAGGGTGATTTTTATGGTTAGGATGTGCAGTTATGGGTTAGGGTTAGGGTTAGGGTTAGGGTTAGGGGTAGGATTAGTATCATCTTAATGGTTAGAGCAAGGGTTAGGGTTAGAGATAGGGTTACAATTAGGGTTAGGGTTAGGGTTAGGGTGATTTTTATGGTTAGGGTTAGGGTTAGGGTTAGATTTATAGTCAGGATGATTTTTTAGGGTTAGGATACATGACATGGGTTTGGGTTAGGGTTAGAATTAGGATTAGGGTTAGAGTTAGAGTTAGGGTTAGGTTAGGGTTAGAGTTTTTTTTTAAGCAAGTGGATATACCACTAAATATATTTATATAATATGGGTTAGAGTTACGGTTAGGATGTATAGTTGTGTTGGAGATATAACTTGAAGACCTTATTTTGATCCAACGCGGTCATGCTAAACCATGTTATACATTGATATTATTACTTTGGTGTGTGGTGCTTATGCGGGAAAGTATTTGAAGTTCATTTTTGGTACGATTATCAGTGCAAGTTGTGTATATAAAGGGAACTGCTCATATTTAAATGGTTTTTGTTGTGAGTGATGTGATTAGGGTTTTGTAATTTTGATCAGAGTGATTTAGGGTTGTGATAATAAATCTAATAGAGAGAGAGAGAGCAGTGAGAAGTTATAAAGTGAAAAGAGTAGATTGGATCTGATAGGAAAGAAGTGTTACATCCAGATCACTCATCTTGTTATTCCCTAATAGTTGCAGCAAGAAAAATCCCTTAACTTAGTGAACCCTAACATGTTCTTATTCTAAATCCCTTAACCGGGTGACTCATAGAAAGAGTTATAAATCCTCCAATGAGGTATATCATAATTGATCTCATTCTACTCCTAATAGTGTACTTGTCACTCCTAACATGGTGAACCCTCAGAAAGGGTATTTGTAGCTCCCAATAGGGAAAAATCATTTGCTGTAGTAGTGGGCTTGTGGGCGTCATCCCCACCATGGTTTTCTCCCTCTAACCAAGGTTTCCACAAAAATTTTTTTTATGTTATATGATTTTTGGTTTGGAAATTAATATTGTTATTATTTAAGTTGGTGGTTTAATTTTTTCATTAAATTTTTGTACTAATCCATCCCTCGTCTTAGTACATAATAATTCTAACATATTATTCATTCCAAAATTATATGCATTGGTTGCATGAGTGGTAAGATGCATAGGGAGCCATTTCCACATGGTCAATCTTGGAGGGAACATAAAAAGTTGCACCTCATTAACAGTGACCTATCGGGATCCATGGAGAATAAATCCATCCAAGTCTCAAGCTATTCACTTACTTTTTTTTATGATTTTTCACGTAGGACTTGGATCTATTTCTTGCATAGTAAAGATCAAGTTTTTGATATATTTTCTAAATTCCATATATTTGTTGAGAGGCAATCTGGTTTTAATATCAAAATTTTTAGAAATGAAAATGGGAAGGAATATGTTAATAATTATTTCCATTCATACTTGAAATCCTTTGGCACAAAATATGAGCTTACCATTCCATATACACTACAACAAAATGGTGTGGCAGGAAGGAAGCATAGAACTATTGTGGAGATGGCTAGATGTCTGTTACATTCTAAAAATATGGATTATAAGTTTTGGGATTAAGTAATGGCTTGTGCTACTTATCTAATTAATAGGACTTATACTAAATCTTTAAAGGATAAAACTCCTAAAGAGGCTTGGTCTGGTAGGAAGCCCAATTTGGCAAATTTAAGAATTTTTGGTTCATTTTCTTATGTTCACACACCTAAACAAAAGAGACACAAATTATAAGATAAATATTCACCTTATATATTTATTGGGTATTGATGAACAAACTAAAGGATATAGATTTTATAATCCTACTACTAACAATGTTCAAGTTGCAAGAGATGTTTGTATTGCATAAAATAGAATTCATGATTTCTCTAAAGTGCAAGATGTTGAATTTAGTGGAAATAAAGTTGTGGTTGTGAAGGACCAACCTCCTTATCTAAACCCTAATCCTAATGAATATATTTCTATTCCTTCTATTGATAGTGATGATGATAATACTAACTCTACTCTTCATGATACTTCTTCTAGTGATGAGTCTATTACTTCTAAGACAAATCCTTTTTGGTTAAAAAAATTACTTTATGAAAGTGATGATTACATAACTAGAGTGGGTGGACTTAAACCTAGGAGAGTTAATTATTGCAATTATGCTTTGATGTCTTCTATTATCAATATTAATGATCCTAAGACATTTTAACAAGCTAAAATACAATCTCATTGGCAAAAATATATGAAAGAAGAATATGATACTTAGATTTCTAATAACAGTTGGGATTTAGTTAGTTTACCTCATGGTAAGAATTTGGTTTCACAAAAATGGTTATACTAAACAAAATTAAATTCCAATAATTAAATTAGTAAGTTTAAAGCTAGACTAGTTTCTATAGGATTTTCTCAAATTAAAGGTTTAGATTATACTAAGACATTTTCTCCTGTTGCTAAAATGAATTATTAAAGAAGGTAATGAATTTATTTTTCAAATCAAAGAAACATATCCATGATTTAAAATAATCTCCTAGAGAATGGTATTCCAATATTAATGCCTTCTTTATTTCTCAAGGTTTTGTTAGAAGTAAAAATGATCCTAATCTATACATTAAACATAGTGAAAATGACATTGTTATTATCATTTTATATGTAGATGATTTGATTCTTACTTCAAGTTCAAGCTCTCTAATTTTTTATATTATGTTTCAACTTAATCAAAAATTTCAAATCACTTATTTATGGATTTTACATTATTCCTTAGGAATGAAAATTTGATAAACCCCTAAGGGTATTTTTCTATCTCAAAGTAATATGCTCATGATATTTTAGTAAAATTTAAGATGAATGATGTTGTTCATGTTTCTATTCCATGTGAATTAGGAACTAAGTTAATGCTTGATTTGAAAAATCCTTTAGTTTATGCTACTTTATATAGACATCTAGTTGGAAGTTTAAATTATCTAAACACTAGACCTGATATTTATTATAGTGTAGGTTTAGTTTCTAGAATTATGTCTAAACCTCTAAAAACTCATTTCAAAGTTGCAAAAATAATTTTAAGGTATATTAAAGGAACTATTGATGTTGGTTTATTTTATGATAGAAATTATGATTTTACTTTAAAAGGTTTTACTGATTCAGGTCTAGGTGGAGATCCCAATGATGAGCAATCTACTTGTGGATATTGTTTCTTTGTTTATTTAGGTGCCATTTCTTGGAAAAGTAAAAAGGAACATTTTGTTTCTCTATGTTCTACTGAATCTGAATATAAAGGATGTAGTAATGCCTCTAAAGAATCCTTATGGATTATAAGAATACTTGAAGACTTGGGTCTACCTCAACAATATTCTACACCTTTGTATTATGACAACCAAAGTGTCATTTCCTTGGCAAAGAATCCTATTTATCATGCAAGGAAATAATATTGCTCTACAACATCACTTCATTAGAGAACAAGTTGAAAACAAACAAGTGTCACTCACAAATTGCAAGGGAGAAGATCGAGTTGAAGATATTTTGACAAAGCCTCTCTCCAAAGAGAAATTTCAAATTCATGGTAAAAATTTGGGTTTAATTCACATTGATGTAAACTCCCCAAGTAAATATTAAGGGGGGTGTTAGAATATTTAATCTTTCCTTGGTTGTATTTATTTATTTAGGATAAACCAATGTATCCTACATTTATTTAATAAGGAGATTCCTATGGAATCCCTACATGTATTTTGTCCTCTAGTCCAAGTGGGAGGACATGTCATTTCTTGTAATCCCTTTATTAAGGATATTATCTTATCATCCTTAAGAGGATGTTGTCACTTTTCACACACCTATTATGGATGTTGGCATTCATAAATTGGTGAGTTAATTAGTAACTCCTTTCATTGTCTTTATTTAAGAGATGCTCCTCTCTCTCATTTCTACTCTATAAAGTTATTATAAATGAGCTACTCTCTCTCTCTCTCTCTCTCTCTCTCTCTCTCTCTCTCTCTCTCTCTCTCTCTCTCTCTCTTTGCCTCATTAATAATTTCACAATGGGTTTTTCTTTTCTTTTCCCCTTTCACAACTTTGTGTCTCCTTGTCTTAGCTCTTTTGGTATATGCTCCTAGTTTTTCATTTCTCATGGTAGCAATATTATCATATAATATCTCTCTTGGATTATTGTTTATTGCCTTGCTCTTGATTTTTTCTTTCAATAACCAAACACTCAATTGTTCAACAATTTGTTAATTTGTTGTTCATTAGACCCCTAGCTATGATAGATGGAAAATTTTTGTTTTTTCAATCCCTTAGTTATGCTAGATGAAAATTGTTTTTTTTATTATATCCAATTAATGAAAAAAAATGAGAATTAGTTGTCAATTGATCTGTTGATTACACTAGTTTAAAAGTTATTCTTTTAAACCCAAATTAGGCTAGATTGTTAGTATTATCATGTCCAAGATTATTGAGAGGGTGGGGGTGAATCAGTAATATAAGAATTCCAACATTTCATTAACCATTCAACCACTTGCATCAATAAACATTCACAATCATGCAACACAATAAAACCAAATTTTCCTCATGGAAATCCAACTAGGAAAAACCATGTGTGGGGATGACACCCACTAAAGTTTTCACTCTTCTAAATTATGCACGGTTAAGAGCTTAGCCATGTTAAAATCTTAAAATATTATACGGTTAAGAGAAAGACCCTGTTAGGAGTCACCCGGTCAAGGGATTTACCTCTAGCCCTATTAGGAGTCACCCACTCAAGGGGTTTACCTCTAGCCCTGTTGGGAGATTTAACCTATTAGGAGTAACCTAGTTAAAGGATTTCAAACCCTAATTAAAGAGTCATCCTATTAAAGGATTTACATTTCAGACCTGTTAGGATCTACCCAGCTAAGGGATTTAGCTTGATGAAGTTGTTAGGAATAAAAAAGTAAATGGTCTGAGAAAATAACACTTCCTTTTCTAATACAGATCTAGTTCAATCTCAATCTCTACTACACATGTAGACACACTTCTCTTTTATTCTTATTCTTCTCAATCGCACCTCTATATCCATGATCTACACTTTGTTGGAATTGATGGGAAGTAGTATTGAGAGGGGAGTGGTGAATCGGTACCTCTATAACTTTTAACACCTTTCACAATCCATCATTAGTAATCATACATTAGTGCATTACCAACCATTACTATTGTTCTTTCTTATTCATGTATTGTTCATTCATAATCTTTAATGGTTTTCAACAATCATAGAAACATTCATGAAAATGATAAACACGTAACACAAGATATGGTATCGCAGAAAACTCCTGTTAGGAAGTAAAAATTGTGGTGGGGATGGCACCTACAAAACTTCACTATCTGTAGAATGGAAGGGATTTGGTTAAGGCTTACAATTTGATCACTTTTGATGATCTACCATGTTAGGAGTATTGAGGTGGAGACTTGTTAAGATCTACTCTATTAAGAGCTTTAGCAATACTGATTTAAGTGTGCACTCAATTATGAGTTTTATAATAGGACGATTAAGCCCACCTTTCTTGAAAGGATTTCATTAGTGTACTACAATTTTTAGAATGAGTTAAAAATTTGACCTGACTATATGCAATCTACAATTTTTTATTATAGATCTATTAAAGCTCTCAGAATAACAATATCACCTTAAGTGATTGATGAATACATTTTCTCTGCTCATCGGTAGCCTGTGTCCTATTATTGAAAACTGATTGATTCTATTTCTTTCTTTTTGCATGAATTCTTTTGTCTGGTCTCTAGATGCTCTCTGTGGCTACTATCTTCATTGAACAAGTCTATTCTCAATAGATTGAGCACCTATTTATACAAGTATTTTACCTATCTTGAAATCACACATTACAATGTTAGCTCTTAGATCCAAGGTTTACAACTTGACCTTGATCTTTAGTTTACATGTTTTTAAATTAATAAAACTAATTAAAACAATATTAAATACATTGTTTCCTCTACACATAATGGATTTAAAAGTAAATCAAGAAGCTATAAATGCAACTTCAGTGATTTATCTGACGTGGAAAGTTAGATCCACTTTTTGCGGGATGTAACTGACTGTCGGTTCTTGGTCGTCGAGTTGAACTTGAAGTTTGTCAACGTTCCTTTTTTGAACTATTTTTAGGTTCCCTTTACCTTTTTGTCATCAGATAACACTTAATAGTGTTTATCAGGTTACCTTAGCATCAGGTAGTGTTGTGCCCTGTCTGTTAGTGTAGAATAAACCGATGGTGCAGATCATGTTTTTCCTTAAGTATACTAATGGAAAAATATAATGCCTTCAATCTCCCCCTTTGACATTAGTATCACAAACTAATATGTGCATAATGCTAAAGTGTTTAGTATGTGCACCTTGTTTATATCCTTGTCATGATATGACTCCCCCTAATTGTATGCATCGGTATAGTATAAGTATATGTACATGTATATTATACATTCTCTATTCTTTTCTTTGAATGTACATATTATTTCCTCCTTGTATTTTGCCTCCTTGTATTTTCCCCTTTCTTTTACTATACATATTATTTCCTCCTTTTGACTGAGGTGACATAACATATCCATTTCCCCCTTTCTTTGATACTTATGACAAAAATGTACAACTTATAATATGCCAAAAAATTTTGATAAAAATGTGCAACTTACAATGTGTCAAGTATATTGGAATGGGTTGTCTTGATATCTTCTTGCATTTTCTCCCATTTTTCTTTCAGTTGTTCTAGTGCCATGTGTTGTAGCTCTAGCATCGCGTGCATATCAAAAATGTTGTCTAGGACAGACATTTCAGGGGTGGAAATTAGTGTATTTGCGTAGGTCACATGTTGTTGTAGGAGTTTAAGTGTCGATAAGAGCTTAGCTTGGAGCTCATTTACCTCATATATGTACTTCATCTCTGCAAACTGTATGTCCTGTCTCTATTTCCTAGCCTGTTTGATTTTCTCATCATGCAATTTAATTGCTTCTTCATTATTGGTGAGACTTTGTGCACTGGACTTAAGATCAGCATCAATTTGTGCTATCTTATTGGTATACTCCTGAGTGAGTTGATCTAGAGTGCACAATTTATGTATTAAGGTAATACCTTCTGAGATAATTGGATCAATTGTACTTACCAATTCAGATAGTTTAACCTTTTTCAATGCCCCTTCCTAGCTTATCTTCTAAACTAGCTTGAACTCATACTTTTGTTCAAGTCTCTCTTCCATAACTTTCTCAACATCAATATTGATGCAGGAGCATCCTGGGTGTAAGGTAAATCTTGCATCACCCAAAAATATGTGTTTTTTCTATTCAATAAGGGTTATTTTGTACAAAGATACTATTTTTGGAAACTTACTATTTTTAGTAAGTTGGTTGTTTGAACTCAGAATGTTCTAATTTTCCAGGTGAAGGTTCATCTTAGTCATATAAGAATGCCAGTTGAATTTCATTGCCAGATCATCTGTATTGGCGAAGTTATTAAGGATTTACTGTTGAGATTTTAGGGTGCAAAATCTTTGAGCTCAATTTTCAGGACCTTAGAGGCTCCAGATCGAGGTCGAACCCCTGGCTGACTGGTGCTTCGCGAGTTAGGCATTGTAGATCGCAATCTCCCCTTTCTGAAAAGTGGTTATAATTGCCAATCGGAGCTACGGTTCAAAAGTTATGGCTTCCGGAAGTTGGGCTACCTAATCTCATATTTTGTAAATATTTAAAGCCGACCCTTTTGTAATAAAAGTGAAAAATAATTAAATGCTAAGGGTAG
>MU226052.1:1217436-1244153 GCA_018584345.1 Thuja plicata | reverse complement strand
CTAGATTTCTGGAACCTTCTCGGGCGGTGGAAATTGCCTATATAAAGAAGGCCCGTAGTGTTGTCTAGGGCAGTTCGGGGTAGATCTGGGTAATAATTCGAGGCTTTGTCCTACAGAATATTGTAAGGGNAATGCCCATGTGGCTTTGCATATTGTAATTCTGAAATTTTGTAATTCCACATTTGTGGAGATAATAAGAAGCCCATTTTCTGTTCTTGCAAATTGTTGTTGCTTCTCTGTTTCTGTTATGTGTTTTTGGCATTAAGGGGAGCACCCTTCATCAAATATTCTGAGATGTTATTGCATCTATGAGTATTACCAATTGATCAAGCATTGGATCTTTTTGATCAATATCTACATCAGGTAAAATCTATTGAAGTATTCCTCTTGCTACTTCCAGTACCTTGGCCTCTTTTTCTGCTCTTTTTAGTTTGTCTTGAATGGATTTTCTCTCACATAGCTTGGCATACTTTGTCAATGCAGTTGGATCCAATGTCCTTGGATCACAAACTGGAATCTCAATGATTTCATCCAGAGTTACTGGATTATTATGCTTTCCCTTCTTCTTCTTTGATATTTATGGGGATGCAAATGTATGAACTACCATAGCTAGTTCATTTGTTCTCTCTGAAGTGGTTGGTGAAGGCCTTGTGGAAGATAATTTTTGTGTTTTCTACTCGGGTGGCACCTATTGGTTTTGTGAAGACGTCTCTCCTTCAACCTTGGGTGTCTCTGTAGATATTTCTTTTGATTGCTTCTCCTTCTCATCTTTCTTTTCTTCTTCACCTTTCTCTGGTTGTGTGTCCCCTTCTTCCTTTTGTGTTTCCTTATTATTTTGATCAGTAGATGTATCTTTCTGATCATCAGTTTTAGCCTTCTCTACAGTTGTATCTTTTGTATTATCTATAGTATCTTTTGCTTCAGCATCACCCTTTTCCTTAGGTGTGCTTGTGTCTCTTGCTACAGACCCATCATTACCCTCTAAAATATTGATTGCCTTCATGAGTATAGGCATATCTCTTTGAGTGGTTGCTTGGGTTGTATCCAGAGTGGTGTCCTACTCGTCGGTTTGATCTTTTTGAGCATTGAAATCCTCATCTTTTTGCACTTGGTCTGTAGGGTCTGATTCTTTGGATTCCATGATTGAAGTGTCCTACACTTGTTCATCAGCAACATTCATATCTTTATCATTTGATGTCTTCAATTCTTGTTGGTGTTCCTGATCCTTAAGTGTAATGAATATTACTTCATCTTTCTTCTTTGGATCTTTGTCGGAGTCATAGTTGGTGATATCTTGGATGTCAAGATCATCCATGATTGTGTCTACATTTATAGTCTCATTATCACTTTCAGTATTTTCCAGAGCAATGTGCTGAGGACTTGCATTATCTATCTCCTCCTCTCTATGAGGTGTGTTGGTGAGAATAAATTGATTCACACCACTTGTTGACTCTTCTGGTAGATCTAGGAGTTGTCTCTATTTAGTTTCAGTCATTTTATCTAGCTCTATGAGTTTGCATTCTAGTACTTTGTAAGCCCTTATCTTGGCTACAAATTTTCCTGAATGCTTCTTCATGATCTCCTTGATTTCTTCAATTTTGGATTCAGAGGATTTAGTGTTACTAGTACCCTCTCCCTTGCTTCTGTTTTGGTCTGTAAAGCATATGACCATTGTTGATATACCCTATATTATAGCTCCTTAGGTAGTTTATTGACAAATTCAATAGGTGCATATTTGTACTTGATCATTGATTTAATAACTACCTCTTGTATCTTATTTTGGTCCTCTGGGTTTAGTGTATCCCATTGTCTGATTTTCTTATCAGACATGGTGCTTGATGTAGCAATAGATTCAGCAGCTTCATCAATTGTTTGGTTCATGTAGTTCTTCTTTGCCACATTAGGCTCATCATCTTTAGTGTCCTCTATGTCAGCCTTTGACCTAACCAACCTTTTCCTCTTCTTTAGAGGTGTTGTTTTCACGGGTTGTTTCCTTGTTCTCTTAGTTGCCTACTTCCTTATGTAGGTCTTTACTTGACCTTTCTTAAGAGGAGTTGTATTGGTTGTAGCAGTTTGACTCCTTGTCCTCTGCTTCTTTGCAGGAGGTGGAGGTGGAGGTGTATCAGATTCAGTCTCCTCAAAATCTGATTTCTGTTCTTCTTGTCCCTCACCGATGGTGCCCTATTCATTGGTTGTCTCTGGTTTCTCTTGTTCCTCCTCTATTACCAGTAGAATCTTCTTGAGATTCTTAACCATTTTATCCTTTTTTTTACAGTCTTCTTGATTTCTAGGCCTTGTTTTATCTTTGATTTGGCCTCTTCATAGGTTTCAAACCTTGGTTTCTTGCTGTCAATAGGCTCATTCATTAATGCCTAAATTGCGCTTTTAGCTTGGTCAATATTGATCTCATAGTCCATCAGTGCTAACCAAGCTATCCTTGGTACAACTAATTTGATATGGGTGAAATCTATGTCCACCATGAAGCATATTTCATCTTTATGTTTTTCTACAAGTTGTTTAGGAATCCTAGTCCTCTCCATCATCTTTTCCTTGAACTCAAGGAAGTATGCAGACATAATAGATTCAAAATTGTCCCCTAGTGACTTAATTAGTTCACTAATCTATTGGGTTACCAGTTTGGTAGTGTCCCATTTTACTTTTCCTACTAAAGGAAAGTATTCTTGAAAATAGAAAAAGATACACATGATAAGTGAGCCAAACTTACATGTGTTGGTCTTTGTAGATCTGATTGTGTGCATGTTCTCATCAAGTTTTTTAAACAGGATCTCACACAGATCCATCTGAATTACTTTGGTTACTATCTTGTAAGTTGTGCTTATTGATGTTGCAGAAATGTTGTTTAATTTGCTTGATTGAAAAATTTCATACCCAACCTCACATGCACCAAATTTCAGTTCTTTTTCAGTGATTGTGTTCACTTTGAGACCTCTATTGTCCCCTTCTGCATTGGTGAGTTTTTCAATTTCTTTCATGGAGGGATGCTTGTGTGCCCTAGTTTTGTCAGTTATCGAATAACCAGTAACACCGTGAAGAACATCCTTGGTTATTTGATTAGGTTGGTCTAGCCATAGCTTCTTGTCATGCATTCTACTTAAGACTAACCTTATCCATTCTGTTTTGAATTCCCTCGGGAAATGTAGGGCATTAGTTAACCCTTTAACTTCCAAGTGTCTGTGCTCTTCCTTCAGTTTCCCTTTGACATCACAAAGCTTCTTATAAGCTTCACCCATTTCAAAATCACCTATCTCTGCGATCTTGCAGTGAATATAAGACCTAACATCTTCTATGAGAAAAACCCTAGGTGGGATTTTTGAAAATGCACCGGTTTCATCGGGTTTCAATGCAATTTCCAGGAAGATCTTATACTTGGGCTCTACACATGTACTATTCTTGATCAGCTTAACCACATTCCTCTTATCATTCTTGATTTTAGCAGTTCTTGAAAAATAATAGCAAAGATATTTTGGTGCCTTTGATACTTCAATCTACAATAGTAGTGAAATATATATTTGTTGTGTGCTTAGATTGATCTAAGGATGCTCTACTTTCTGCTCTTTAATCGCTATATTTTTTTCTCTGCTTTCTCTTCAAATCGTGGTTGCAAAATAAAGTTGTCTTGTCGACTATTTATAGAATTTTTTCCCTAAGTCTTTGTAATAAATGCTCAATGACTCGTCGGGACATGAATACGAGTTTCGTTGGGAAGACTTTCCAAAACATCATCGGTGAATTTGAGTTGCTTCGGGACAATTGTTAACAATGTTGCTTGTACCGACGGATATCGGTATTCTATAGTGACAACTTGTAACTTTCCTTTCTTACCGACGGGTGTCGGGTTACATTGGCAAGTTAGTCACTTTATGTGTTGACCAACAATTTACAGTAAGTGTAGAACAACTTATCTACTTGTTCACCAATGATTTTTGGTATGTGTATACCGACGGGGTTGATTTCTCAGAATTGTAACAAGTAACATAATATGCATCTTTATTCATGCAGATTTTGAATATTTATCAATTGTATAATGGAACTAATGCAAAATATGACTTGGTATAGTGCAGTTCCTTACTTACTTATTCAGCTTAAGTGGGGGTGGTGATGTCAATGGATCCATTGGATGGGGTGTTACCATTTTCATTGTTTGGCCCAGCTTCATCATTGCTTGAAGCTTTTATCCACATTTTGTCTCTTGCCCTCTGGATATCTTCAATGGTGTTTCCATTTGGATATGTTCTTGTCTCTGTCAATCGGTCTTTGCAATCTTTCTTGAGGTGACCAACTTTATGACAATGTAAGCATGCCATTTTGGGATTTGACCAGCCTCTAGACCTTTTGGTCCATGCTCTCATGTAGTTTGCAGCAATGTGACCATATCTACCACATGTTGTATAGTTTGTCCATGTATTGTAATCCCATGTATATTGATTACCTATTCTCTTTAGTTGATAAGGAATATTTTGACCTTTAGGCTTCCATGCTTGCCTTTTCTTCTTCTAGTATTCTTTAGATTTGTGCCCATTCATCTTGCATGTAGGACAGTATTTTTCCATGTAAGTTTCCTTCTTTGGTTGTTCTATCTTAGTCTTGCATTCATAAGCCTTGTGTCCATTTTTGTTACATTTATAACAGAATCCTATGAATGTAGGTGTAGATTTAGGAATACCTTTCATTTTACCTCGGCATACATTTGATGTGTGCCCTTGCTTTCCACAGTGCTTGCAAGTTAGATTTCTTGGTCTTGGATTTTCATGGACATTATTTGAGTTTTCTTGATTGGATGATTCTCCATTTTCGGTAAAGCCTATACCGTTGTTGTTGTTGAATCTTTGTTGTCCTTCAAGAAAATCATCCATTCTCTTATTTATTTCTTCAGCCTTTCTTATAACTTCATTATGTTGTTGTTGAATTCTAACCTCATGTTTTATATTTTCATTCTCTTCTCTTAGTTCACCGATAATCTGTATTCTCTCAATGAGTTCCACATTTATTCTGTTTGCTTCTTGACTCATAAGAATAATCTAATTTGTGAGATCATGGTGATGCTCAGAATGTCTTTGAATTTCTAATTCCTTTTCTTGTAATTTAATTGTAATCTTCCTTATGTCATCAATAGAAAGTGTTCTTTCTATTTCATTTTTTCTAGCAGAACTCATCACATCAATCATTCTCACCATCTGGTTCTCTTGACCGATTTGCAACATCTTTATTTGCTCTGTCAGATGTTGATTGATCTCCTTTAGATTTGTGATGTTTTCTTCTAATGTATTACTTGTATTTGATCCTGAAGATTCAAAGAAATTTGGAATCTCTTCTTCTTGATAATCTTTTTCATTGTTTCGGGTAGCCATACCTTTTCTTTCATCCAACAGCTCTCTCATCTTGATTCTAGCTTCTTTATACTGTTCATAGAATATCTGTTTCAAGCTTTTTTTTCTCAATATTCTTATCACGTTTGTACTTCTCCATTGTATGATCTTTTCTCTTGAGCCTTTAAGCTTTCCAAGAAGAGACTTAGCTCTGATACCAATTGTTGGAATTAATGGGAAGTAGTACTGAGAGGGGAAAGGTGAATCAGTACCTCTAAAACTTTTAACACCTTTCACAATCCATCATTAGTAATCATACATTAGTACATTACCAACTATTACTATTGTTCTTTCTTATGCATGTATTGTTCATTCATAGTATTTAATGGTTTGAAACATTCATGAAAATAATAAACACATAACACAAGATATGGTATCACAGAAAACTCATGTTAGGAAGTAAAAAATGTGGTGGAGATGGCACCCACAAAACTTCACTATCTGTAGAATGGAAGGGAGTCGGTTAAGGCTTACAATTTGATCACTTTTGATGATCTACCCTGTTAGGATTATTGAGGTGGAGACCTATTAAGATCTACTCTATTAAGAGCTTTAGCAATACTAATTTAAGTGTGCACTCAGTTATGAGATTTGCAATAGGACGGTTAAGCCCACCTTTCTTGAAAGGATTTCATTAGTGTACTACACTTGTTAGAATGAGTACAAATGTTGACCTAACTATATGCAATATACAATTGCTGATTACTGATCTATTAAAGCTCTCATAATAACAATATCACCTTAAGTGATTGATGAATACCTTTTCTTTGCTCATCGGTAGCATGTGTTCTGTTCTTGAAAATTGATTGATTCTATTTATGTCCTTCTACATGAATTATTTTGTCTGGTCTCTAGATGCTCTCTATGGCTACTATCTTCATTGAACAACTCTATTCTCAATAGATTGAGCACCTATTTATACAAGTATTTGACCTATCTTGAAATCATGCATTACAATGTTAATTCTTAGATCCAAGGTTTACAACTTGACCTTGATCTTTAGTTTGCATATTTTTAAATCAGTAAAACTAATTAAAAAAATATTAAATACATTGCTTCCTCCACAAATAATGGATTTAAAATTAAATCAAGAAGCTATAACTACAACTTCAGTGATTTATCTGAAGTGGAAAGTCAGATCCACTTTTTGCGGGATGTAACTGACCGTCGGTTCTTGGTCATCGGGTTGAACTTGAAGTCTGTCGGCGTTCCTTTGTTGAACTGTTTGTCGGGTTCCATTTTTTGCTCATCGGGCTCCCTTTACCTTTTTGTCATCGAATAACACTTAATAGTATTTATCAAGTAACCTTAGCGTCAGGTAGTCTTGTGCCCTGTCTGTTGGTGTAGAGTAAACCGATGGTGTAGATCATGTTTTTCCTTAAGTATACTAATGGAAAAATATAATGCCTTCACACTTGTCTACTTCATCATTTTACATTTATAAAATACAAGTACATTACGACAATTAATCTCCTTACAAAACATTTTATCATCTTTTCCACTCAATGAGAAAGCCCTAAAATGTGTTACAAATCTATAACACTTTCTAACAAACTCAGTTCGGCCTTCTAATTCATCGCACATTGATTTGACAAAGAAAAGTCAAACCAAAATATATTCTTCAATGTGCTTGCATAACCTCCAATAAATTTGATCTCAACAATCATCGTCAATCAGAAACAACACCACAATCCCTCGAACACATAAACACTCCTCGCAACCTGGTTCATCATTAACTTTCAAGGATCTAACTGATTGTTCTAAAGAACACCTTTAACTGTTTTTCGAACAACCTTTTGTCACTTGAAAGTTTTCCTTGTGATCATCAAAATATGATGCGATCATAACCACAACCTCATGACATATCCAAGATACACATGTTATGTCCACACCATCTAAATCCAAACATTGTTGACAAAATCATCAAATCATTCTTCATGTGCAACATCATGTTCTTCCTATTAACCTATCAACCTTCAATCAATCATAACTCAATCAATACATAAGTTAAATATTTGCGGTCATAGATATAGCGTCTAGAGACATAACTTAGTCTTCATGTAAGATCGCACACTCCAATCATCTCTACAACTCAAAATTCAATCTCTTGAACATACATTAGCATAGTAGGTACATAGCCAACCAACAAACACTAAGTTGACGTCAATGACAACATCATAATTGATCAACCTATCATTAGTTCAACATCAAAATCATACACTACATCAATCATGCCAACAATATCCCCCTTTGGCATTGATGGAAATACAAACAATACCTAGTAATCATCTAGCTTCTCTTTTGGATATTAAAAACAAACTTCTCCCCCTTAGTTGATACATCTTTTCTGTTCTCTCATCTCTGGTACTTCTCTACTCTTCTCCCAAACATGTTTACTCTATTCTTCTCTTCTCCCCCTTTAACAACAATGCCAAAGGTGCAATAATCCCAATACATCATTTGCTACAACTGTCTTCTTCTCTATCTAACTTCTCCCCCTAAGGAGTAGTTATTGAATCATCATTCCACAGTGAAATATATGGATATAAATTCACTAGATTGATGCACCTACAAAATCTTAGTTCTATTCGGGTAGTGACATAACCCATATCTTACCTCTAAGGTACTCAAAAGTATCCTTAGGTAGTGGCTTGGTGAATATATCTTCTCTTTGCTCTTTTGTTGGTACATATTCTAACTTTACCTCTTTCTCCTATACTTTCTCTCTCATAAAATGATACTTAATTGTAATGTGCTTAGTCTTGGAATGGATCACAAGATTCTTGGAAATATTTATAGCACTTGTGTTATCACAAAATGTAGTTATCAGTCCAGTCACCTTTTCCTTAATACCTTCAATAATATGCTTCATCCATGCAATCTTTGTGCAATTTATAGCTGCTACAACATACTTAGTCTCTGGTGTGGATTGTGTGATACAATTATGCTTCTTTCTTGTCCACAACACAAGCCTTTCACCTAGAAATAATGCACCACTACTTGTACTCTTTCTATCATCAACATTTCCTGCCCAATCAACATCAGTAAACACACTCAAAGAAAAATTATGATCATGAGCGTACCAAAAACCATAGTCAGTCAATTTTTCCTTTCATATATATAAATATCCTCTTGACTACAACCATATGAGATTCCTTAGGGCTTGATTGAAATCTAGCCACTATACCAACTACTTGAGCAATATATGGTCTGCTATGAACAACATACTACAACTTATCGATCATAGATATGTACAAAGTAGTATCAACTACATTAGATTCATCATATTTAGACAATTTACATATAGTTATCATTGGGGTTCCAATTGGTTTGGAATCATGCATACCAAAAGTCTTGAGCACTTCTTTCACATATTCAGATTGACTGATATATATATGTCATTCTTAAGTTGTGAAACTTGCAATCCTATAAAGAATTTGATCTCCTCAATCATTGACATCACAAATTCCTTCTTCATCTCTTCAGCAAATCTAGACGCATCTCATCATTACCTCCAAAGATTATGTCATCAACAAAAACTTCAACAAACAATAATTTACCTCCTTCAAATTAAGATATACATTACTATCATCGCTTGTTCTATCAAAACTAATTTTAATAAGGTAGGAATGTAGCCTTTCATACCATGCTCTTGGATCTTATTTTAGTCCATACAGTGCCTTTTGTAGCTTGAATACCATGTACTTCTCTTTTGTCAATGCAAAACCATCCATTTTTTCTATGTAAACTTCTTCCTCGAGAATTCCATTCAAGAAAATTGACTTGACATTCATTTGAAATAATTTGAACTTCTTGTAAGAAGCATATGCAAGTAGAATTCATACCCCTTCCTATCTTTCTACTGGATAAAAAGTCTCACCATAGTCTATTACTTCTTCTTGTGCATAGCCCTTACACACGACCTTTTCCTTGTTTCTGATTACATCTCCATCTTCGTTTAGTTTGTTCCTGAAAACCCATTTAGTACTAATTACATTTTTATCTTCAGGTCTAGGAACAAGTGCCCATGTATCATTCTTCTCAATTTGATCAAGTTCTTCTTCCATATCTTTTACCCAATCTTCATCCTTTATTGCTGCCTTCACTGTCTTAGGCTCATACTTGGACATTAAACAAGTACTCTCTTTTGTATTTCTTCTTGTTTGAACACTTGCATTCTTATCACCTATAATCTAATCAATTGAATGATTCATCTTTACATACCTAGGTATCACTGGTTCAGGTCTAGAAGCTTCTTCTTCTTCTTCTGCTATTTGAATCACTTATCTCTCATTTTTTTGATCTTCTAGTAAATGCACTTTTGGTTCAATATACACAATCTCTCGGTCATCCTTTATTACTTGCTTTCTTGAATCACAAGATTTTTCAGGGTATTCATCTACCTTTACATTTTCACTTTCAAACATCTTGTTAGTTCTTTTGTTGAAACACTTGTATGCTTTACTTTTAGTAGAATAACACAAAAAAATACATTGATCACTCTTAGGATCAAACTTTCTAGTGTCATCATCTCTCTTAATATATCATCTACTACCAAAGACTTTTAAATACTTAACACTATTTGAGTGACTATACCATAGCTCATATGGCGTCTTATCTTTTCCTTTCTTTACTTGCACCTGGTTCAGCGTATAAAAAGAAGTATTGATTGCTACTCTCTAGTACATCTTTGGTACATCTCCTTTAAAAAAAATAGTCCTTGCATCATCCACTATGGTTATGTTCATTCTCTCTGCAACACCATTCTACTGTGGAGTCCTTTGTGCAGACATTTTTCTCTTAATTCTATTGTCTTCAGGGTACTTAACAAATTCTGTAGAAGTAAACTCACCACCTCTATCATATCTTAAGCATTTCAAACTCTTACTTGATTTCTTCTCAACCAATGCTCTGAATTCTTTGAATTTATAAAATGCATTGAAATTCTCCTTGAGGAAATTCACCCACATCATTCTAGAATAGTCATTAGTAAACTGTATGAAATATTTTTCACCTTGATAACTCTTATGTCGCATAGGTCCATAAAGATCAGTATGCACCAAATCAAGTATCATTTCAAATGAAAAATACTTTCTCTTGAAAGTAGAACTAGTTAAACTCCCCAGCTGATATTATTTACATATCATGTTGTCTAGTTTGACTAATTGAGGCAATCCTCTAACTGCATTAGTCTTACTCACTTTTATCAAACCATCAAAGTTTACATGGCAAAAAATTATATTCCATAACCAACTATTTTCAACTTTTGAAACCAAAAAAATATTCACAGTAGTATTTAGATGGAATAAATTACCTCTAGTCTACCTACCAGTAGAAATCTCATCACCAAAGCTTCCAATAATTTTTCATACTCCTCCTTTAAATTCCAATCTATAACCTTTATCATTCAATTGACCCACACTCAAAGATTATGTGCTATACCATCCACATAATAGACATCATCAGTATTAATCTTGTCATTCAAAGAAATAGTGCCTTTACCTATAACTAATCTAGGTGTACTATTACCAAACTTTACCACAGCACCATCAGACTCATCAAGTTTAATAAAATTACTCTTATCACCGGTCATGTGATGTGAGAACCTGTTGTCTATAATCCATTCAGCATTCTGTCTTGTATGAGAAACCAGTGCCTTTTCTCCTTTAGATGGATCTTCTTTGACTGCAACAAACACAAACTCTTCTTCCTCATTATCTCCTTATTCTTCATCGGTAACACCTTCATCCACTACAATAAAGCATTGTTTCTTCTCTTTTCCTTTAAATATTTTGAACTTATCCTTTTGTTCAACAGTAGGAAATCTAGCAAAAATATGTCCAATCTTATTACAAGAGAAACATTTTAGTGGAATTTTTCCTTTGTACTTACTAGTCCCTTTAGGAAATCTCTTAGATAGTATAACTTAAAACTCTCCTTGTTTCCTTTCTTCTTCCAAGATAGCTTCAAGTTCCCTGGCATACCTTGACATGTGATCAGTATTAAGACTTTTTTCTTTACCTTTCCTTACCGATACATTAGACATTGATTCCTTGAAAGTAGATTTAACTCTTGGAATATTGTTATCATAGTTAATCAACTCAAATGAAATAAGATTACCAATAAATCCATCTATAGTAGCATTATCAAATGTTTTCATCTCATTTATACTAGAAACTCTAATGGCATAAGAAGGTAATAAAGTTCTTATCATTTTTCTTACCACAATATATTCCTCAATAGTTCCACCAACACCTTTAATAGCACTAACCACTTCTTTTATTCTTAGCCCATATTATGCAATATTCTCTCCTTCTACCTTTTTCATTGTTAGCATAATTGATGCAATGATTCTAAGTGTTTTATTGATGAAGATTGGTACATAATTGATGACAGGTGAATCAGTTATTTGGTTGTCATTGATGTCAACTAATTGACTTAGTGTTTTCATTATGTTACCTGATATTGTGTAAGTGAATCATGATTTGTAGTATGTTTCTAAAGTTTCTATTCTTATGGAAGTATTATTCATGTGTTGTGATGTTAAATTTTCCACCATGACTCTTGATATGGAGAATTGAGTTGGTTATGTTTGATTGGAATCAAACTGGGTGATTCCTAAAACAATCAATGATAGAAAGTAAGTAATTTGATTGTTATTTCAAATTGGTAAAATATTTGATGGAATGGTCATAAGATATGATTCTAAAAAGTGTCAAGATACTATGTTTGCAAGTGCGACTCATAATTTTAACTGGTGCTACTAGTTTAACTGACTGGAAGCGGTGTAAAAATAATGAACAAGTAAACAAGACAGAGTTATTGAATAGGCTATGAAGATTTGTAGATCGGTGAAGAAATTCAATGTGGCAATAGGATCGGTCATGATTTTTTTAAAGTAGTAATTTAGTTCTAAATATTTGTGGGACTTACTTGACATCACATTGATCGAGGCATATGTTTGAGGTGGATTCTTCAAGAAGTTTCTTTTGGTCAAATGAGTTTTTGAAATGGATCAATCACCAAGGTAAAATCTATTTGAAAGCCCACATGGTCAAAGGAAAAAAAGATTGAGTGTCAAATTGTATCTTACCTAAGATGATATGGATCATTCATATCTGAGATCTAGGGTTTTTTGTAAGTTGGTGGAAGTAATTCTATATATTAAAGAGTTGAAGAAGAAGTTATTTGTTGATTATGAATTGCAAAAGGATTTAGTTTCTAAGCAAGTGAAGGAATCAAGTGTGATAAATACAAGGAAGAATATACAGTATGATGATGTATTTCAAAGCTTAAAAGAATCTGATTATTCAAAGGTAGTGCAGTTTTCATATATCATTTTATTTGTTTCTTTCTAATCATTGTAACAGTGCAATCCCTTAACAGGGTGGATCCTAATAGATCTTTATTGTAAATCCTCTAACAAGGTGACACATTAGCTTGTTTTAAAATTATTCTAATTAGGCTTCTCCTAATAGGAAAAATATCTCAAGAGCTCTAAAGGCATATCCCTTAACCGGGTAATAGGTAACAGTGTTTTGTAAACCTTTAACAGGGTAAGCTCCTAACAGGGCGTATTCCAGAAGAGTACATATTTTGTGGGTATCATCTTACACCGTGGTTTTTTCCCATTAGGGTTTTCATGAGATAAATATGGTTTTTACATTGTGTGGTTGATTACTTGTGGATATATGAATTGAAATTTTTACTTATGTTAGATGATATTGAATGTTTTGGTGCATAGAGATCAAAGAAGTTTAAATAGGTGAATTTGTGGATACTGATTCACCCCTCCCCTCTTAGTAATTAGACATTTATTAAAAATTGGTATCATACCTTTGGTCCCCTAATTGTGAAGGCTTAACTACTTAGAGAAAATATCTGATGATGTATAAGAAGGAAGCACCTAAGTTCTCTAAAGAAAATTTCTCTACATGGGTAAGCAGGATGAGGCTGCATTTGTCAGGTATTGGAGAGAAAGATTTGGATCATCTCAAAACCAAGTATATTCAACCTTATGGCACCCTGAATCCTGATGAAACAAAAAAAAACATGGAACATAACTCTCTAATGATAGAAATTGTAAGTGCTCTGATTGACGCTGAATTTGTAGATATCAAGGAAATGGATAATGCTAAAGATATGTGGGATAAGTTGGTAACAGTCCATGGCGGTGATGTTCATGTTCAAAAAGTTAAGGTAGACGATCTCATAGGAAAGTATGATGAAATGAGAATTCAGGAAGGAGAGAATATTGGTCAATACAACAAAAGGCTAAAGGAAGTTGTTTCTTCTATCAAAGGAGCTGGTGGTCAACTTGAAGAAGATAATGTGGTAAGTAAAATCTTGAGAACCCTTTTACCATAGTATGTTATTAGAGTCTCTTCTATACAAGAACTAAGATCTATTTGTCCTACAAATGTGACTCTAGATTCTTTGATTTTCAAGCTCACTACTTTTGAGTTAAGTAACTTTGATAACAGTATGCCTAGAATAGAATCTGCATTCAAAGCTTCCCTATCATTGGTTCATCAAAGAAAGTAAAGGAAGTCTCTAATATTTTTGAAGTAAATCATGACTATGATTCTATCTTATATGAGGAAAGAGAACAAGAAGAGTTGGAAGCACTGATACCAAGAAGATTACCTAGAGGAAAAGGAAAGTACAAATGTAAACTACCCTTAAAATGATTTTCATGTAATAAAATTGGTCATATTGCATCTAGATGTCCTGACAATGATAGGAAGGAAAATTTCAAGAAATTAAAGAACTTCAAAGAGAAGAGAAAGAAAGCATGTTATCTAGCAGAAGATGGAGTGATTGATGAAGAATCATAGATAGAGGAGGTGGTGAGGAAGAGATATTTTTTGTTGCAGTCAAAGAAGAACCCTCAACTAGTGCAGATGGAGATAGTGAGGAGAAAGCATTTATTTTGGATGAATTATAGTGGTGACTAGATAATAGACAATGGGTGTACACATCACATGACTGGTGAAAAAATAAAATGTATTTCAATAGAAGAATATGATGGTGGTGCAGTCAGATTTGGTAATGGCTCACCATGTGTAGAGGTAAAGGTTCAATATCAATTAATGATAACACTCATTGTGATGATGTTTATTGGGCTGACAGATTAAAGTTTAACTTGTTAAGTGTTTCTAAGTTGAATAACAAAGGCTTCGAATTGGAATTCAATAATGGTGTTTGCAAGATCTTAGGAACATCTGGAGTTTTGATTGCTACTGTTAAACAAGCAATAGGTAACCTATTTTGATTGAACTCTACTCATAAACATTGTTTGTTTTCTAAAGTTGAAGATTTTTGGGTATGGAATAAGAGACTTTGTCACATTGATTTTGATAATCTGGTAAAGGTAAATAACCATAAATGTGTTACAGGTTTTCCGATTTTAGCTAAGCTTGAAAAATACTATGTGTAAAGCGTGTCAGTTGGGAAAACTAACTAGGTCTAGCTCTACTAGTAAAGTCTATTCATATTAGAACATTCTTGACCTTGTGCACACTGACTTGTGTGGATCGATGAGAACAAAGAGCTACTATGGGGATAAGTAGTTTATCTTATTTATTGATGATTACTCAAGAATGATGTCTATTATGTTTATAAAGGTTAAATCTGATGTGTTCTACATGTTTAAATTGTATAAAGAAAGAGTTGAAAAAGAAATAGGTGATTCTCAAGTGTCTTAGATTTGATAGAGGAGGTGAGTTCACTTCACATAAGCTCACAACATTTTGTGGAGAACAAGAAATCAAGAGAAAAATGTCAGCATAGAGAACACGAAAACAAAATAAAATTACAGAGAGAATGAATAGATCAATAATTGATTGTGCAAGAACACTTTTGATAGAAAGGGAGTGGCTCAAACCTTTTGGAAAGAAATTGTAAGTACTATTGTTTTTACTTTGAACTGGGTACAACTTAAGAAAGGCATAAAAAACACCTTATGATCTATGGTATATTCATACTCCTAGTGTCAATTACTTTAAAATATTTGGAAGCAAATGTTACATAAATAAGGATGATCAAAATGGAAAATTTGATTCAAAGAGTGATGAAGGAATATTTCTTGGCTTTTCTACTAGAAATAAAGCTTATAAATGTTTGAAAAAGCGTACTAACAAGGTGATTGAAAGTGCAAATTTTATAATTGATGAATTTTCTGAGAAAATAAAGAAGATAGAAAGAAGGATTTGGAAGACTGTGACAGGTTTATTTATGTTCAATCAGTGGAGCCAGATATAGTACCACAAGTGCCTAAAGTGATGAATGATGCACAACCGGTGAATGATGTTGAAGGTGACCAAAGAACACAACTAGTAATCCCAAGGTATGTGAAACTTAGTCATACATAAGATCAGATTATTGGAGATAAAAATACTGGAGTGATGACAAGAAGCAAGGTAAGAGAAAGAAATTGTCTGCTATCAGAATTAGAACCTAAAACTGTTAAAGATGCTTTGGAAATGATGATTGGGTTATGGCTATGAAATAAGAATTAGATAAAATAGAGAATAAAAACACTTGGAATCTAGAACCTAGACCTACTGACAAGAATGTTATAGATACTAAATGGATTTTTAGGAATAAGTTGAATGATAAAGGAGAAGTGATTAGAAACAAGGCAATGTTAGTTTGCAAAGGGTATGCACAAGAATAAGGACTAGACTATGGTGAAAATTTTGCACCTTTTTCTAGACTTGAAGGTGTAAGGATAATTTTAGCATATGATTCTTATAAAGGTTTTAAGGTATATCAAATGGATGTAAAACCTGGTTTTTTGGATGGTGTGTTAGAAGAAGAAGTATACGTTGAACAAACTAAAGGATTTACAACTGATAAAGGTAAAAACATGGTATGTAAATTTCATAAATCATTGTATGGATTGAAGCAAGATTCAAGAGCATGTATGAAATATTGCATGCATATTTTATTCATATTGGATTCACAAGAACTAGTGACAGTAGCAATGTATATCTAAAATCTAAAAGTGAAGACATAAAATTGATTGCTAAATTTTTTGTTGATAACATAATATTTGGCAGAAATAAAGCATTGAGCAGGTCATTTGCAGAAGAAATGAGGAAGTAATTTGAAATTTCCATGATAGGAGAAATCAAATTCTTTATTGGACTTCAAGTACACAAGATAAAGAAAGGAATATACATAAGTCAATCAAAATATGTGAAGGAGATTCTAAAAAATTTTGGCATAGAAGATTAAAGCTAGTGGGAACACCTATGGTCACAAGCTGAAAATTATATAAGGATGATGAATTAAAAGAGGTAAATAAAACTCTGTATCGATCCATGACTGGTAAACTACACTATAATGTGCATAGTAGACCGGATATTGCACATGTTGTTGTTATTGTTGCAAGGTTTTCATCAAATCCAAAGGACTCACATTTGGTTGTAGTTAAGAGGATCTTCAGATATCTCAAAGGAACTAAAGTTTGTGGCTTATGGTATGGTAAGGATGGAAATCTCCCTTTGAATGTGTTTACTAATATAGACTGGGTAGGAAATGTTGATGATAGGAAAAGCACAAGTGGTGGATCATTGTTTCTTGGTGAAAGATTAGTCTCCTGGACTAGTAAGAAGCATAATTGTGTTTCTTAATCTATTGCAGAGGTAGAGTATGTTGTTGTTACTCTTAATTGTAAACAAGCAGTATGGATAAAACACATTCTTGAGGGAATTCATGAAAAGATCACATAACTAATAGTTATCTATTGTGATAACACCAGTACAATAAATATTTCTAAGAATCCAATGATGCACTCGAAGACAAAACACATTGAAATAAAATTTTATTTTCTAAGAGAGTGGGTACAAGAGAAGGAGGTAAGGCTTGACTATGTGTCTACTAAAGTCAAGTTGCTGATATATTCACCAAGATGCTACCAAAAGATAACTTTGAATATCGTAGAGGTAGATTAGATGTAGATTAGGAGAAGTATTAAGTGTGATATTGTAATGAATTGATAAGGAAAGAACAAGAAAGATTCAATAAAGTATACTCAAAGATGCCTGAATGATTTGAAAACTTTGGCATTGATGTCAAAGGGGGAGAATATGTGTTTCCTAAAAGGGGAGAATATGTATTTCATTGATACAAGGAGGAGAATGTGTATGCAAGCAAGAGAAGAACATAAAATATGAACATGAAAGGGGGAGTATATGAAGATGATGAATTAGTATGACTGAGTGGAAAAAAAGTGGAAATCAGAGGTAAAGACATAAGTGGAAACATTTTTCAAAAGTCGGTGAGAGGATTGGTATATCAGAAGATTTGGAGATAAGAATATTTCCAAGGAGACACATTATGTATTGTGAAGTTAAGGAGTGTGTTTCCATCAATGACAAAGGGGGAGATTATTAGCAGAACTGATGCAGTGATGCTAAGTGTTGCATTGATGAAGATTGGTATAGATTTGATAGCATACATGGATATATGCATTAAAATTTTAATTTATGTTAGATGATATTGAATGTTTTGGTGCGTAGAGTTAAAATAAGTTGAATTAGGTGAATTTGTGGATTATTGATTAACCCCTCCACCCTAAGTAATCAGACATGTATTAACATTCATGTCATCATATTTTCCTCTAAGACTGCCTTCCTTATCTTTCTTCACATGAATATCTCCACCATAGATAAGTTTCAAATTTTCCCAAACTGTTAGAAACACTGAGAGGGGGGGGGGGTGAATCAGTGTTTGTCTATTTATTATATTTCAGCAACTTAAACATAAATCAAACATACATCCAATGAAGCTCAATATAAGAACACATAACACATGATATGTTTACAAGGAAACCTTGATTAGAGGAAAACCCCGGTGGGAATTAGTACCCACAAATATTGCACTAGTATAATGAACATGTTAAAGTTCCTTTGCCCTGTTAGGAGTAGTCTTTACAATCCAAGTATAATGACCCTGTTAGGAGTCTTAGACCCTATTAGGAGTCTATTACAAAAACCTTGTTAAAGGTATATGTCTCACCGCCTAAGCTCACTACCCAATAAGATGAAGGCTACAACCTTCTGATAGTTGATATACACTATATCAAAAATGAACTGTTGTGATGACACTGTTGTCTGATCAGTTCTGCTTATGCGCGGATGCTCTTACTCTCTTAAAGAGATTTATCTCATATTTCTCTTCTATATCTTCCTCATGTATATCATTTGACCCTTGTAACATAACTTTACATTACATACTTATATGTTCATACCTAAATAGACGTGACCCAAAACAAGACTTATGGTCGGCCCTAAAACATAATACACAACGCTTCTGATCAAGTTGGCTTACACATGTTTACAATAATACTAAAGACATTATTAAAAACATATAATCAAAGGCGCTTGGCCTTTACATAACAAAATAATATACGTTGATCAAAACACTTAGTCGACTTTCATGCTCTGTCTTCTAGACTGCTGGTGTACTAATCTGTCTGTAACTTCTCCATACTAACATGTTGTACCATGCATGTCTAGACTTAGTATGTAGACATTACATAGAACATATATCTGAACATGCATACTCTGATTTGATCGCTCACACGTGCGTTGATGTGTTGATCATTGTATATTTATGTCTATCCTGTTTTCCATACTTAGTCAGTTTATCTTCTAAGTTATCTTTGACAGAAACTTAGTATGACTTTATTGTCATGATGAAAACACAAAATAAGTCATGTATCCTTTAGGATTCAACTTTCCAACAATCCCCCCCTTTGTCATTTATGGCAACAAAGGAATGTGGCCAAGTTTCTCAAAATGACTTAACACACAAAATAATTGTATATCATTGCATCTCTTAACATATATATATATTGCTCCCCATATATACACATTCTCTATTACTCCCCCTTTGACATTAATGACAAAGGTGTAAAAAACTTGTAAGTCTTCTAGATACTTACTCCATGTAGACATCTGGGTACATAATCTAAAGAGATTGGGTCTCTTTCTGCCAGAATACCTTCATTGCATCAATTGTCTAAAGATGCGCACATAAGGCATATGTCAGCTTCTCCATATTCATCAAATCCATGCAGGGACCTTGATCATATGTCACAATGGTGGCATCAATTTGTTTGATGTTTTCATTTATAACTGCTAAAGAGGGCGCAAGTGCATTTCTCAATTGAGTTTGTCTGACTCTTATCTTGTTGATCTCCAACTTAGCCTTTTCAATTTTGTCTAATTGACCTTGATAGACATTGTTACATATTTTCATGTCTTGGGTAGATGTCTCAACTAATTTTCTGATAGTGTTCACCATGATCTCAGCCTCTTCTATATTTTGATATGTTCAGAGGTGAACTTCACTCTGTCCATGCAGTTTTCTATAACCTTCTTACCCTTAGTTGCCAATTCTTTCAATATGGATTGCCCAATCTTTAAAAATTTTAAGTCTAAGGTAAAATTATTTACCAATTCATTCAATCTCTCCTTTTTATACTCATCTTCTAAAATTCTAGTAGCAGAGTCTACTAGATCTGTAAAGTGTGCTTTGAATCTTGTTAGAATGTTGTTGACGTCTTCAACTAATTGAATCTTGGCTACTTTCTTGTCTGCAGGTAATAAATCATTCAGAATGTTAACTGACTATAAGAAAAGAGGGTTCCTCATAACCTATTTTTCTTTTGCCTTTTCCATAGCTAGCACACTGATCTTTATTAAGTCTTCTTCTCCCCACGCATCTAGACTTGTTGAGTCAGGAGTTAACCTTGACAACAATGAAGTAGATGGTAAAGTGGATGGACTGAATATAGTATTTTGACCGGTATCCATGCATTCACTTTTTACTAGAATCTCCTTGATTGGTGTCTCATTATCTTGAGTATCTTTTTCTTCATTCAAGTCTATTGGATCATTGGATGGAACTTCATATTTTTGTACAGATGTATCATCGGTGCACATCTCTTTAGTGCTTACAAATGCTTTATCAACTTTGTCCATGTCATTGTCAGATGTTGTCATGGAAATCTTGATATTATCAACCATTATAGTATCTTTTGAGTCTTTTGCTATATCAGAAGTTATTGTCACTAAGGGCACTGAAACCTGTGGACCTATCATAGGTGCATTTTGAATCACTGGTTCTGTAACCTATTTGGGATGAGTTGGAGTTACCTTAGTTGTAGGCGTCGTTGATGGATACATGTGTCTATCCATAAACACTTGTGCAAATGCCTTTTCAGTTTCTTTTCCTATCTAATCATACTCTTTGTTCATAATCTAAAGAGTCCTTGTCTTGGTTATGAGATGAGGCTTCACCAGATCTAATAGAATTTCCTTCTCATCATGTGAGCATACAGGGAGAAGATTATCCAATTTTTCTTCTCTTATCCTCATTTCTTCCTCAATTGCATGTCTCTTCATTATTTCCAGTAAGTTCCATAACTTATCAGGTATCATTGTTTTGAGTTCAAGAACTGACTTCTTAAACTTAATCATGTGAGAGATGATCATAGAATGTATCTCAGTTTTATCTATCTCTTGATACTTGTCATAAACCTTAGCAAGTGTGTCTAGTCTTCCTTCATTAACAATCTTGTTCTTCAAGACATTTAGACTAGGTCTAAATCCTACCTTAGGAGGAGCTTGAGTGTTCCTTGCTATGCTCTGTGTGTTCCTTGAGGATGGGTGATTTTTGGGCGCTTGCTTCCTTCCTCTAGACTTCTTTCTTGGTATAGAAGGTGGAGACGAGTCTAGGTCAATGGTGGTAGAGGGCACAGAGGTGCTCTCTACTTTATTCTTCTTCTGGATGTCATCAGTCTTAAAAAGTTCTTTGGCTATCTTGGCTTCTCTAGATTTTGAAAATCTTCTTGAGTCACCATGAACTTTTAGAATTCTAGATGTAATCTTACATGCCTTTCTTTTGTTATCATCACTATATAATACAGAATCTACTGCATTAGTCTTTTCTCTATAAGTGCCCCATCTGGGCTCATTGGGATATTTGGGTGCAAACAAAAAGACCTATGCATATCCTTCTAATACATGTTCCTCCACTTCATACCCAAGTGGATGAATCCATTTAGTTCTAGGCTCAACTTCCTCCATGCAAGTGCAGTCAGTCTCTACCATGAAGCATATGGTTTCTTTATACTTTTCAACAATCTTCTCAGGTATCGTGAACCTCTTCTGCATCTTGATCCTGAAGGTTTTGATGTCCATGTCCATAGCATCTTTTGCACTACTCTTTGATGTGGCTTTAAGTGAAATCTGAGACATAGTGGGTTTGCTTCTATCTAGGTGTAGATTTGCAACCTTACCAACAATATGGAAGTATAGATAGATAATCAGAGACCCAAACCTAAATGTCTTGCTCTTGTCATGCTTGATAACTCGAATGTTTTCAATCAATTGAGCGCACAATATCTCACATAGATTGTACTAAATATTATCCTTCACCATTCTGATAGCTGCTAGAACAGTTACTGCAGAGACACTATTCAATCTACTTGCTTGCTGGAACTTGTAACCAAGGATCATAGTTAGAAGTTTTATGTCTTCTTCCTTGATAGGATCAACTATCATACCACACCTGTCACTTCTGGATAGGCATGCTTTCTCAACATATTTCTTGACATCTTTGCCAGTAGGAAGAACTGGTCTAGTATTAGGAACTCCAATCATGTTATGGATTAGGTTTGTAGTAATACAGATAGGAACTTCACCAATCTAGTAGAGGTCATCATAAATCCTGCTCAACAAGATTTTAACCCATTCTGGTTCATAGAATTCATGTGCATTCAAAACATCAAAGATAGGGTTTTCTATGAGGTGCGTGTATTCATCCTTGAATGAATAGTCTATTTTCATCATCAAAGCCATGAGAGTGGCTATACTATTATCTCCAACTGTTTCCTTTTTACAATAAATGTATGTGTAGATGTCGTCTACGTGAATGAAACCTAACAGAGTTTTGGAGAAAGCTCCTTCCACATCATCTAGTATGGATTTAAATGGATGCCTCTTAAATACAAATCTCTTCCTCTCTGCAATGTCAAATACAATTGGAGTCCCCATACTTACTTGATGATTGATTAAATAGGGTTTCACAAAAATTCAAAACGGTGTGATTGCTAGGGTTCCATTCCAAGTTCTTAATCGTGCTTCTTAACCACTAAATCTATTATGCTTCTATGCTTTGATGCTCATTTCTCATGTGCTCTCCAAATTTTGTGATCTTAAATGCAAATGTGAAGATGATCGAACACTTACATATTTTTATAAAAGTTACTGCATTTAATGTTTGCAACCGTACATGGTTTTCACAGAGAATATCAAACTTTGTTCTAAATGCATTATAGACAGTGCGTGTATGCCTACTGCTATATCATGTGATCATAAGCATGAATCCATAGGCACATACTCAGAGGTGAGTATGCCAGTCATACAAGGGTTTCGAGCTAGAATAGCTCCCCCTAAGACCAAGAAGGTCTATTCAACTAGAAATAGAGGATGCGTCTGTAGATGTCCAAAATCGCCCTTATATTAATTTAATTAATATTCCCATAACATTATAGTTAATTTTAATTAATTATATTTGTTATATTCTCCTGTCTATTTAATTAAATTTATTTAATTAAATATGATTCACTGTCCTTAGTATTTGAATTTAATTTAAATACTACCCCCTTTTTTATGTATTAAATCTTATTTAATACATTATCCCTCATTGATTCCCTTTAAATAAATTTTTAATTTATTTATCCCTTCACATGACTTAAATTCTACTAAATAAATTAATCTAAATCTAATTTAGATTAAGCTAATTTGAACCTAGATCCTACCCTACCTCACATCACTCTAACCAAATAGACCTATTTATTAATTAACTAAGGTTAATTAAGCTAATTTCTTGATTCCTACACCAATTAGTCCTAATTATTTGCTCACACATGTGTGAACAAATTTTCAAAAATTGACTTTTCCAAATAATCCTTATTTGGTACCAACAAGGTTTCTTACACCTATGATGACACCTTCTTACACTTTCCAAAAGTGTTTCATTGGTCCAAAACTCTTACACCCTCTTACACTTCTTACAAGATCCTTCACATGTGTACTTTAAGTACACTTTGACCCATCACATCCAAAGTTGCTCACACATGTGTGAGAAAAGTGGGCCTCTTGCATGGCTTATGTGTCCCTCATGTGGCACCTATGTGGATGCCACATGAGCTCCACCTCATGCAAGCCCTCTCTCTCCTCCAAAAACTCTATAAATAGAGGCCTTTCTCAAAAGAAAATCATCTCTCATTTATGCATTGTTATCATGCTAGTATAGCTCTAGAAATTCTTAGTGCATTTTATGTTCATGCTCATTAGTTCATAGTTGAATCTAGAAATTAAATGTTAGGATAATGGAAAATGAACTCATTTCTATTTGTCTTATGCATATCATCTTAGCTTAGTCTTTTGAATCTTCATCATAGTATAGCATTGCACTTGCATTCATAGTGAAGGCTTGAGACAAGTTTTCAATACTTGTTTCTTGAGTTCTTCACTCTTTTCAATCAATTAGTTTGCATTTTTTAATCAAATAGTGAGATTATAATATTGTGTTGGGAGAGCACACCCACAAACCTCTCTAAGAGAAAATCAACAAGGCTTGGGTGCACTTGTTTGGCTCATCAGAGGTTGTGATGGATCTCTTGTTGTTTTTTAATAGTATGCTTTTAGACATGTTTAATGTTGTTATTTGATGTATATCTCTAACGTTTTCATGTTTGAGCATGCTCCCAATAGGTTAGGTTTCATCGCATACATTTTGGCACACCCGGTGGGACCCACGTCCCTTGTTTTCTAATGTTTTTTGCAATTTTTTTGTAATTCAGAAAATTCTAACGCAGACCCATCTCCGCTCTAGAGTCATCATTTCCGCAGACTGCCGTCTCCACTTCTCGGTCGTCTATGAAACTCAGCCGTCTGCACTGATACTTTACCGTCTCCGCCTGTGCAAAAATGACTTATAAAACTGTGGTTTAAAAAACTTTTTTTTTTGTCAATTTGTAGCATTTTTTACTCTCAGGTTTCTGACAGAAATAAAATTTTTAAGTGATAAATGCTGGAATAATTTGATGAAATGTTATTTTTCAGTTTTAATAGGTCTATTTGTTTTTAATAAAATCTGATTGTCTATCTTTTTCCATCTATGCAAGTCTGTTACCATTTCCGCAGATCATCGTCGGGGCAGATCACCGTCTACGTAGATCACCGTCTGCGGAGATTCATCGTCTACGACTGTTTCTCTGGGTTTTGTATTTTTGGTAAATCTAAAATTCCAAACTACTAACCAGTTTCATGCAGGTTCCATAAATGATTTTTGAGGAATTATCTAAATGAACTTGTATGCTTAACCATTTGTCTTGGAATGAATGTTGCTTAAAATGAACCTTACCCAATCTTGAATGTTTAAGGGAAATGAACTTCATAAATCTTGAGTGACTTAAAGTAAATTAACACACCTTTCAAGCTTTCCTTCTTGCTGTGTGGGAAACAAATTGAACTTGCATGCTTAATCATACTATTGTATCTTTTGCTTAGGTAGAAAACACTTAGTTGCTCTAATTAGGTTCAATTTGAGAAATGAACTATTTTTGGTGTGTTTGAAGAAGTGTTTTTCAACACTTCTTTCAAGATTTTTTGTCATTAGATAGATCCCTTAAATTACGTGACGCTATGATTAAACTATAGCCATATTCTCTCCCCTCACCTTCGCGGATCTTGGGTGAAGAGAAAGCTTAGCTTAATCAAGCTTCTAGAGAGGCCTGTCTAGAGGGAACGCTTCCCCTTTAGAGGATGACCTCAAACCGGTAATCCCTTCGACCGATATAGAAATAAAGTGTGACCCAAAGGTCCTCTTTATCCCTTCAAGATTGGGCGGGTTATGTTAAATGGTAGTCCATACTGAGTGAATATCCTCAGCATACTGGCATGGTTGAACTAGAGACTTAAGTGTCTCATGCCATACAAACTGATTGCGGGGATGCCATGAAATCTTGCTAGCAACTATAAATTAGTAGCCTACCTGATTCACCTCCAAATGGTGACTTATTATAGTGCAAGAGGAGGGAAGATTCTCCCTCCAAGATTCCCATCATATGTGTCCCAGGGTATTGTGTTGCAAAAGATATCTTCGTAGCACAGAAACAATACCTGGCGAAAGGCAAAAACACGGGCACCCTTCTAGTGGTGACATGTTGTGTGAGCTGAAGGACTACCAAGCATTGGGCCTATAATATTTCATGTGAAGCCAAATTCCTAAGGTAGCTACTATTTGAACTGTCTTCGTTGTGCTAGACTCAGCAAAAATATAAGTGGCTTGAAAGAGTCACTTGAACATACACAAATGAAATATTACAAATTTGAAGCAAGATCCCCTAATGTCACATTTGCTGATATCCCTCAAGGTTTCTTTGTCCCTTGTTGGATTGTTTTGAGACGTGTGTCTATTATTTTTTGGTTTTCTTGTGCTAAAAATAAGTTCTTGCCATTGAACGAAATCAGACTAAAAATAAAAAATCTGCCCAGAATTTTAACACACTGCCTTAGTCACAGTCGACCATCCCCACTCTGGATCTACCATTTGCACAGATCACCATCTACGTAGATCATCATTTACGAAGATCGTCAGCTACGTTTGAGACTGCCGTCTCCACTTCAAAATATTGAGCTTCAAAATTGGCCGAGATAATCAAAATTTGACCGTCTACAGGACCCTAGAACCATTCATTCATTCGGCCAAAATCAATTTTTCCATGAAATGACTAGTTTTAAGAAGCATAAGAAGGTTAAACTTCCTACATCTCCAGTCCTTAGGGAGAAAAAAGAAACCACCCATAAATCCAAGGAATTCCAACACATTGCAACATCCATTAAACAAGGGATTGAACATCGTGAAAAACTTGACAAAATCCTCTATAACAATAAAGTTTGCAATTTCATGGCCAAGTTTTTGATCAACAGATCTTTTTTCACCATTGAACAATACGATTAAGTAACACCTGGCTTCTGGATCATTCTTCCATTTCTTCCATCATCATCCTTCCTTTGGAGCATTAGATCAAAATCAAATCAAATCTTTAGGTTGAAAGACCTTAATCAAATTATCATAAACCTTCATCCTCAAACAAACACAATATTGCTTGTATACCATCAGTCCATCTCAAGTAATTTAAATCCCTTAGTGATGTCCCATTTTGCTTGAGATCACAAGTCCATCTTCAAGTAGAACAGGTATTACTTTAAATCCTTTGTGTTTGTATCATCATAAGGTTTA
>MU226052.1:1181068-1202469 GCA_018584345.1 Thuja plicata | reverse complement strand
TTTTCAATTTTATCTTTTAGAGACATGTTCTCTTCATTCATCTTTTTGACCATTTTCCCTAAATCACTTGTAGAACAATCTTTCAAATCTTTTCTCAATTTCTTGATAAGCATTTGTGAGCCATCAAATTTCATTCTAAGTTATTCATTTTCTTTTTCAGATCTGTCAAGATCTTCAAGAGCTGCTTCAAGATTCTTTTTCAAATGTTTTTCTTCTACTGAGTCCATGATCTCCTCAAGTGGTTAAATTTTCTTTTAGAGGACCAGAGCTCTGATACCAATTGTTAGAAACACTGAGAGGGGAGGGGGGTGAATCAGTGTTTGTCTATTTATTATATTTCAGCACCTTAAACATAAATCAAACATACATCCAATGAAGCTCAATATAAGAACACATAACACATGATATGTTTATAGGGAAACCTTGATTAGAGGAAAACCTCGGTGGTAATTAGTACCCACAAATATTGCACTAGTATAATGAACCTGTTAAATTTCCTTTGCCTTGTTAGGAGCAGTCTTTACAATCCAAGTACAATGACCCTGTTAGGATTCTTAGAGCCTGTTAGGAGTCTATTACAAAAACCCTGTTAAAGGTATATGGCTCACTGCCTGAGCTCACTGACCAATAAGATGAAGGCTACAACCTTCTCATAGTTGATATACACTATATCAAAAATGAACTGCTGCGATGACACTATTGTCTAATCAGTTCCGTTTATGCGCGGATGTTCTTACTCTCTTAAAGAGATTTATCTCATACTGACTTCATCATACTACTCTTCTATATCTTCCCCATGCATATTATTCAACCCTTGTAACATAACTTTACATTACATACTTATATGTTCATACCCAAATAGATGCGACCCAAAACAAGACTTATGGTCGGCCCTAAAACATAATACACAATGTTTCTGAGAAAATCAGCTTAGGCTTGTTTACAACAATACTAAAGACATTATTACAAACATATAATCAAAGGTGCTTGGCCTTTACATAAAAAAATAATATACGCTGATCAAAACACTTAGTCGGCTTTCATGCTCTGTCTTCTGGACTGCTGGTGTACTAATCTATCTATAACTTCTCCGTACTATCATTTCATACCATGCGTGTCTGGACTTAGTATGTAGACATTACATAAAACATATATATGAATGTGCATACTCTAATTCAATCACTTGCACGTGCACTGATGTGTTGATCATTGTATATCTCTGTATGTCCTATTTTCCATACTTATTCATTTTATCTTCTAAGTTATCTTTGACAGAAACTTAGTATGAATTTATTTCCATAATGAAAACACAAAATAAGTCATGTATCCTCTAGGAGTCAACTTTCCAACACAAACATCATAGGTATTCTATAGTTCACGAACATCAACATATTCAACATCAGATAGGGTACTTACAATGGCTTCATGTGCTTGAGTATATTCCTCTTGTTCCTTTAGTTTATCTACAGTGAGAGTTCCAAAAGGAGTGATATACTTGTTTGTGACATACATCCAATATTGTCGTCCCATAACCTTTAGGTATTACTTCATTCTATCACTCCATACCAGGTAGTTGTCCTTAGAAAACTTGGGAGGTTCCTTCCTCATGATTTGATATTTTTCTTAGGCTCTTAGTCTTACCACAAAGATTACCAAAGCTCTGATATCAATTTTTAGTATTACCAGGTCCAATATTACTGAGAGGGGGGGTTGAATCAGTAATCTAACAATTCCAACATTTCATTAACTCTTCAACCACTTGCATCAATAAAAATTCACAATCATGCAACACAATAACACCAAATTTTTTATCATAGAAATCCAACTAGGAAAAACCACATGTGGGGATGACACCCACTAAAATATGCTTTCTTCTAAAGTATGCCAGGTTAAGATCTTAGCCATGTTAAAAGCTTGAAATAATGTTCAGTTAAGAGAAAGACCCTATTGGGATTCACTTGGTCAAGGGATTTACCTCTAGCACTGTTAGGAGCTTTAACCTGTTAGGTGTAATATGGTTAAAGGATTTCAAACCCTAATTAAAGAGTCATCCTATTAAAGGATTTACAATTCAGACCTGTTAGGATCTACTGGATTAAGGTATTAGCTTAATGAAGCTGTTAGGAATCAACAAGTAAATGATCTGATAAAATAATACTTCCTTTGCTAATACATATGCAATTCAATATCAATATATTCTACACATGCAGACACAATTCTCTTGTCTTATTCTTCTTCTCAGTTGCACCTTTGCATCCATGATCTACACTAGTTTTCTGTTTCATCATTTTACATTTTCTACAATACAAGTACATTAGGTAAATTAACCTTCTTACAAAACATTTTACAATATTTTCCGCTAAATGAGAAAACCCTTAAACATGTTACAAATCTAGAACACTTTCTAACAAACTTAGGTCGGCCTTCTAATTCATCACACGTTGATTTGACAAAGAAAAGTCAAACCAAAATATATTCTTCAATGTTCTTGAATTTTTGAGTATATGTATCATGAATTTTTTAGCTAACATAAGATAATTGAATTACATGTGTAGGTACTCGATCCCCTTTCACGAGCATCCAACACAATCTCATGGATCGATAGGCATAATTCAATACGCCCTATAGAGATTAATGTATTTCATAATTTGCAAAATATCTCGCATTACTTTCTATCTCTCTCATTTGATGGAGTGTAGGTAGCATCAAATAGGTATTTGTCAGATTTGTCTTCCTCGAGCAAAGGAAATATAGGAATGGAAGAAGAAAGTGAGTCATGTAGTATGTCTGAATTAGGAAGATCAACTAGAGGTCAAAATACTAGAAGGAAATTTAATAAACGCATGAAATTTTTCCTTGCTCAAGGGGGGTCATGTTCTTATGATGATGAGAGAAAAGGCGACATTGAGGTGCCCTTTAGGTACCAATATCTACAAAAATAATGGGTCCCCAAGGAACCTCCTCTAATAAACATTGATTTTAGTGTTAAAGGCAAGATACATCACATTGCACCATCGTCAATACATGATTTGGGCCTATTTTCCCTGGATGACATAAAGGTCTCTTACAAAAAAGTTGTCCAATTGATGGAGTATGTTTGACCTTGTTACGATTACAAAAGTTGGATGTGAATTGTTCAATATAAAAAAGTATGTGTAGGTATGCACTCTTGGCAAATTATATTCAACAAAAAGACAATGATAAAAGTAAAATAGTGGCTATATACATTGACGGAAGGCCAAAATCATTAGGGAATATTGTAGGTTTTATAAATAGCATGCGACCTCTATCAACTATTAAGCAACCCAATTTCATATTTGAGGTGCACGAGGGAAATTATGTATTTTTATGTGCGATAAAATTAATACGTGCAGGGGAAAAGCTTCTTATTGATTACAATTTAAATCATGTAGATACAAACAATGTCACTATCATGGGGGTGTAGGTACGTACTATGTACCCTTAAATAATTGAGTTTTTTTTCCAGCCACATCTAGAGATTCTCCTCACCATCCACCTCATCTCCATCATCATCTTCTAATGAAATTTATTAATCCATTCCTTTCTAATTATTGATTAACTTTAAATAATAACATAGGGACACAATATGGATCAGCCAAATAGAGGGGACAATGATGATATTGTAGGCACTTCTTCCCAGCAAGTAAACCTCTTTGTTATTGTACTACAAATTAGATAGAAGCAAAATGTTAATTGTGTTTTTTATTATGTTCTTTTCATCACTATTTTGGATTAATTCTAATAGTGTTAGTAATATTGTTGTCATAGGTAGGTGGTCAGCAGAGAAAGGAAAAGGAACCAGCAGTCCCTCAGGAGGAGTCCTTTGACGAGGACCTAGATGTTGATTTCAGTAAATTATAATGACCAGACCTTTGCAATTAAAAAATGCCTCCAAAAAATTGGAACAAGAGTGGCTCAATTGGCATCTATATTCCCTCCAAACTCCTAAGTCACAAAAGAGGGCAACTGAATTGATGCACCTATCTCAAAATTATAGAGTAATTATTAATATAATTTTTAATTATACAAAAGTTCAATAATAGTTTTTATCTTATACTAGTCTTGTATGTCATTTAAAAATAAGCGGATGCATTGCTTTTACAGCTTTTTTGCGTAATTTTGATCCTCGTGGCTATGATGAGGGTATTGTAGGTGGTTCAGGAAGATCGCATGTTGGACTATCTTTTTTTTACACAATAACAATATTGTCCATGCTAATCACTACTTTTATTATGCTCTAACGATCTTATTATTTAGCACTTGTCAATAATCATTTACTATCGCCACCTCATACAATGACAGGCTCAGATGTAATACCTCCTACAATGTCAGAAACACGTAGCATGGCCACAGACAACATGGCACAACATACTTGTACACATATTTTATTTTCTCTATCATTTTATATATGTTTATTTCCCTTGAACTATTCTTTCTTAGGGGAATTTTGTAATGGATTCAATTTATGCAACAGGAGATGTATCACATGATGATGAATTGCCTGGATGTACTCGTATTCCTAGTACAGGAACGGTGAAGGATTGCATATTTCTTGTGAGTGACAAAGGAGTTCCCTTGAAAATAGAAAAAATTCTAGGTACTTTAAGATTGGACCTTTCTTTTACTATACAATCGTATCTTAATTATACCTTACATTCAACATGAGAAGCTTACATCTATTGTAATCTTATTGTATACTATTATATCCTTGGACTAATGATCCCATGATTATTTTTCAGGGAATGATGTTTTTTATGGTAAACTTGGTGACGAGTATTTGCAGATATTTGGGCCAACCATCTGTACATGGTGGAACATCATATCTAAACTAAAACCCCAATCCAGTATTTTGATTTCATATCATTGCTAGGATAGTTATCATTACATCCATTTCTTAAACTATATTAAAGGTAAGTTCACTTCATTTTTGAATCTAACACTATTTTTTTTCTTAAAAGGTGGAAAGTCCAAGATATTAAGTTAAAGGATGCTCTCGTAGAGAGTATGACAAACTTATTTGGACCTTGTGCATTTCAGAAGGATAAGCTCCTTCAAAAAGTCAGGTTATGTTTGAGGTATATTAGGGACCAGTACAGGAGTACATTATCAAAAAATCCAAAGTACCAGCGCCCCCCCTGCATTCCTGATTTAGAGTGGCAACATCTTATTATGGATGCGAATGAGAAAAATGAAATAAAAAAAGGAATTACACCACCAGACCACAAAAGAAGGTATGTGATACTATTAAGAATGTAATTGTGTACTAAATACTCTTCATATTTATATGAACTAACATATTTCAATCTCTTCATAGATTGTTTGACACATCAAAGGCAACAAAGGCAAGACTAGAAAAGCATAGGAAATACAAGCTCTGCTCTGGTGGTTATTCCAAACTTTCCGCACGAGTTGTAAGTGTTAATATTATCAGATTTATATGAGGAAAAATACAATCTATAGATGGGTTTTAACATTAAAAATAATAATTTGATCTTTATAATATTTATTTATAATTTGCAACATTTTTTGTTTTGATGAAACAATGAAATAAAATTTGATGATACCAAGCAAAAATGTAAGGCACGGAGTTCAATATAAGTCTCATAGAAGAGGACAAGAGAATTGGATTCCAACAAGGCTATAAAGACGTGGTTGACAGAATAAGAAGTGCACAAGGTTCTACTGATGGATCCATCATGGTAAGTAAGCTAAATGATGATTATTTCAAATTTAATTATTTACCAATTAGTTTATTTGATGTTAAGTTCTAACATAAAGTGAGTATATTTGTTTTAAGTAAGCAAACGATGATAACATGAATGCGTATGAAACTGGAATGCAGCCTGCCGATTTTGGTACACAACCTATGTGTGATGATGTTGGTTTGGATGTGCATCACAGTGATGGAGGTATACATTTTCTATTCAATTTTTTATATGTAATTATTAATACAAGTAAACATCTTAAATTGATTGGTGTAGTAATACAAATTTAATTGCACTAGGTGTTTGGATTAATGTAACAATTTGTATTGTAGCTATAGAGAGTGTAGAGGTCGTTGTTAATGAGAAGGTTGAGGTTGAGGCCAGACAACTTGATCTTGAAGTTGATGATGTCACTAGATCAGGTAAAGAGCTATACAATTATGTCATTTAAAGTACTAAAATACTTGTAACAAATTATGATAAAATGTTTTTAATTTAACCCTTTTATATGTTATTGCAGATGATCCCCCTTTGCATCAATAGATAACTAGGCCTGCATTGATATCTGATGAGAGGGGAGATGCTCATGATGACATTGATGCTACTCTTAACGATTTCTTCTTAAAATAGAGAAAACCAAAGAAAAAAATAAATGATTGTCATCTATGCACCTTAATTGATAATGATTGATTTTTATGTGTCAATGAATTTAATTATGTGCTATTGAATGTTAATAAATTTTATAATGTGTTAATGAATGTTAATGAATGTTATCATGTGATAATTAATGAATGTTACATTTTATTAATGGATGAAATAATGAATGAATGTTAGATGTTAACGGGGAATTTATATTGATGTTAGGGGGGTGGGGCCAAATGATCTTCCACCTTCACGTGGTTGGCCCTATTTAGTACAGAATATAAAACTATTCTCGAAACAAATTGAAGCTCAATAAGGTTGTTCCTTATCTAGGGTGTCAATTGTATCCTTTATCACACTCTCAACATTGCAAGGCTTCAAGTGGTATTCTAAGATTTTTTTCTCCATCTCTCGCTTACATCTTGTCTTCCTCCTAAGAACTCTTACCAAGATCTGATACCACTTGATGTAGATCTTATAGCTTCACTTATCCTCTAGGACTGAATCTCTCAACTTTTCAAGTAGATCTCTTACTATAGGCTCTACACCTTTGAAAACAACTTCTAACTTCAATATAGCATCCAAACTTGATGATTCAAGTTCCTATTTTGGGTGATTTGGACAATCACTCCCAATGAACCTACTTGGGTACACCAAGTATTGGTAAAACACAAGAGGCTATGTACAATTGAGTATTGATCATATGGTTTTCTTGAATGCATTTCTTGTTATGATGATAACTTAGCAAGTATAATATGCAAAGATGATCTTGATGGAAAAAAATTAATAACATTAGATAATTTGAGGTAATCATACTTCCTTACTCTTAATCAAAGTGTTTGTGACCCTCTTTTATGTTCTCGATACCTTCTAGGCAATTACTAGACCTAATTGTGACCTTATCTAGGAGTTTGGACCCTGATAACATATTTTTATGAAGTTTTAGTCCTTTATGAAATTGAGCATTGATCATATGGTTGACTTGACGCTTACAGTCAGTTGAAACAAGGTAGGTCATGGAGGAATATTTGTACAATATCAACTGATATTCCACTCATTTTGATACATTTCTTGCTAGGTTCTTTCAGTGCATTGGTCCTCATGAAGTCGTCGCTTTTTTCCTTCTAGTTGTGTAAGAACTTGGTATTCAAGATTTAAGGAAATTTTCTTTATGATTGATTAATACAAGCACATTCTGGTCAACTAATTTTATTGTATTTGTTAAGTTTCTAGATTACTGAAGAAAATTTCCTAGGTCAGAAGTTTAAACAATAATTCTTTGTTAATGTTGTAACAGGAGTTGAAAATAAAGACTAATTCATGTTATTTTTGTTTATTATTCTACATATGATTATGAGTTTCATTTCAAAGTATCATATGATATATAAACTATCCAAAACAAGGTTGGAACAAGGTTTAGTTTAGAATTCCTCCTGAATCAGTGCTTCGGGAGGACTGTAGAATAAAATAGTAAGTGAAGAAGGTTTAGTCTCTTTGCTAATCGAGAATGATAGTTTCGGTAGATCGAACTCTCGGCACACAAGCATCCAACGTAGATTGAGATGCCTTATCAAAATTCAAATCTCAGATCTAAACTTGGTAA
The DNA here is from genome assembly GCA_018584345.1 of Thuja plicata. NCBI lineage: Eukaryota > Viridiplantae > Streptophyta > Pinopsida > Cupressales > Cupressaceae > Thuja > Thuja plicata. The sequence goes on along the minus strand of MU226052.1, from coordinate 1,194,498 downwards.
GAAAAATTGAATTTAATGAGCAATAAATCACCATTATAATTCAAGAAAAATGAATCTCCATATTTTACTCTTTTTTCTTCAAAACAAAATTAAATTTTACATTTTTCTTACTAAGATATTGATCACAATTAAAATTTTGGAAGTACAGTTATCATTAAGTTCTTGGTCTACAAATATGAATGAATATTTCACTCTTTCAAAGCATAATTAAAGTAAAGTTTCCAATCTAGAATATAAATATTGGACTTTCACTCTTCCAAACCACAACTATGGTAAAAGTTCTTGAGCTGAAAATGCAAATCTTGGGAAGTACAATAACAGTTGAAATTCTCAAACCAAATTATTTAATATTAGCTTTCCACTTTGCAATAAGCACCTACAAGTGTATTATCCAATTCTACATTGGACTTACACTCTTCTTTGTTTGTGATGAGATTGTAAATTTGTTGTGCAGATAGGGTTTTTGGCCTTTCTTGTCCAACAGAGCGTGTGTACGAGGAAGGGGCAAAAGATGTGGCTTTATCTGTGCTGAACGACATCAATGGTGAGTTATTTAGGCTCTTTATTATGTAAATGTTCTGCACTGTCAACATAATGGTGTAGAGGATAGGGTAGTGGGCTTCTTGACAAAATGGAGGGATTGAACATATAAGGGAAATACAAGGTTCAAAGACACCCTTCCCAAATAACTGAAAAGGATATTTCAACCCAACACTTTGACTCAAGGTTTATAAAGCCAAAAGAGACTAAATTCAATCAAATTTAGAAGGAATCAACTGGCTATGGAGTCAAATCCTATGGGCTATATGCAAAGGACTTGAATTCTACCAAGAGGCCTAATTGTATTGCATTAGGATGGTAGCAACCTTCCAGAGCCCATAAATCCAAAAAATTCTCAATGAATTGGAAAAAAATTAAGTTTTCAAATACCCTTTATCAAGTTTGACAACATATATAAAGAAAGAGGTAGGTTGTTTTGGACCATACCCTTCTGTTACAACTTTGGGACCCCAAAAATGCATAAAAATAGACACTTTTACAAAGAAACTATAGCATAAACTTAACCAAAAGACTCAAACTCTTGGAAAGTAGTTAATTATGTCCTACAACACTTAAATATGAAAGGAATTGGTCTCATACCCTTGGGAAAATCAAAAGCCCCAAATTAGGCTTCCCAAACCCTCCAAAACTATGGCTTCTTTAATCTGGAATCTCCAAGAAAAATATCAACCAACCAGAGGTTGATTCACCATCCTTTCAACATAAATAATTGCTTCTCAACATAAAAATTTCTCCTCATAAGGGCTAATATGCTTTTTCTATAGCATTCCAAGCATTTCCATGCTCCTTAACCCTACAAAAAACACCAAGTGGAGATCTCCTGCAACATTTGATGGATTTTCTTTCATATTCAATGTTATATATCTATAATACAAATTTTTGATTCATCCCCAAGTCACAGTGATTACAAAAAGGGGACGAATCTCATTCTATGCCTCTAAAACAATGCAAAACTATGCTTTGTCAAAGTATAGTCAGAGACTTTCAATGAAAAATTAATTTAAATGGGTTGTAAATAGATTTACAAAGATTCTACAACACACATTGATGTCTATTCAATGAATTGGACTCATTACAACTTTTAGAAATTAATTTTTTTCTAAAAACTACCACTTTATTGCTTCAAACTTGTGCCAATCCATACAATGTTTGTATCAGGTCGTACTATGTCTTTTCGCTGCCATAGGCCAACAATATATGATGCCTAGTAACCATATCAACCAACTCAATTCGGTTTTGTTTGATTAAAATCATATTTAGTCACTAAAAACTCATTTCCCTCCTAAACTCAAGTAGCCGAAACTCAAGTAGCCGTTAAGATTCAAATATTTGAATTCTTAACTTACAATTTATTGAAATAAAAGTATTCTAACTTATTTAATTTCACTCCTAGGGTCAATTTTAATCCCTTATATAATTTCTAAATCCTAATTAGACCCTTTGGGTACTATTGACCCAACTTACAATATTTTGGTGTCCTAGTCCTCTTCCTGCACAAATAGGACTTGACAACATTTCATTACATTCTTTATTACAAATTGTCATTATTGGTTCTAATACACCCCAATTTACATTTAGGGATGACTTTGAACCTCTTCCTTTTATTGGATCCATGGTGACCTTAGGTGACTTCATAGGTGCTCCTGCACCATACACCCCACCTTGGAAAAATTTTGTGTCCCAAGAACTAAGGGACTGTGTCTTTGTGCCTCCCATCTTTCTTGTAGGTGGTCCTCTCTTCTTCACCTTGTGAGCCCTTTTTTCAACCTCCAATTCTGTCATCTTCCCCTTCACACCTGCAAACAAAGACTAAGAAACAAAATAAGGAATGGAACTAAGATCAAATCTGTCATCATGTTGCTGCAAATAGTGATCCTATGTGCCTACAAACTGTCCTTACAACTGCCTCCTTAGATCAAATTGATCCCTCTTTGTGTCTTTCAATGACACCTCTGTAATTTTATTTATTGCTTGCTTCAAAGGACACCACATTGTGCCAATAAGGACACCATCTTCATGCCTTGTTTTTTGTTTCACATTCAATGCCTCGTGACTGTCCAAAAACTCATCCTTCAAGACCAATAAAGTGGTCTTAGGTTTCTGCTCTGTAGTCACCATCTTCTCATACTTTGGAATCTTAAAATCAACATATTTTTTTTCACCAAAGAAAATGATGCTACCAACTTCTTCTACTTGACTTGGAAGAGGTTTAAGAGTGAATTTTCTTCCCTCCTTGTGCACTACATACTCATTCTTCAAACCATAATGAATGGTCTTTCTTGAAGCCTACCATGGTCTCCCTAAGATGATGTGGCAACATGTCATGGGAACTATATCACACAGAACCCTATCAACATAACCCCCAATTGAAAAATCTATGTATGCTTTCTCCTTAATCACAATATTCTGATCATTACTGACCCAAGAGGCCCTATATGGTCTACCAATAGGAAATATAGGTAAGTTTAACTTATTTACCATCTACCAATAGGAAAGTAGGATATTGATAGATGGTAACTGACCCAAGAGTCCCTATATGGTCTACCAATAGGAAATTTATGCTAGCACCAAAAAGGTGAGCCCAAAGGAGGAAAAAGAGAAGGACAAAGGTGACCTCAAAAATACTATCAATCAAATGGAGGTTATGGTGATTCAGGCCTAGGATATGGTTGGTGGCATGTAGCTGTATCTTCCTAGGCCCTTTCCTTTTTTGTGTTGTCCCTTTTTATTTTGTTTATCTTTGGGACTGTTGCTAGCTAGTCTGTCTGCTGGCTTTTTTTGTTGGTTGTCTTTTTTTGGTGCCTCGGCACAGTTATTGTTGTGCTTTCTCTGAATATTTGTATAACTCTGTTTAAAGGTTTTGGGTCCTTGTAAAACCTATTTTTACTTAATCAGAACTTATTTACCATCTCATAGGACACTAGATTTTCAAATGAACCAGAATCTATGATAACCTTGCATATTTTTCCATAGCATTTACAATTTGTTCTAAAGATAGATACCTTCGGTATATGTTGGATAGGTGACCTTCCCATCAAGAGACACTCACCTTCTTCAAGATATGCATAGTCATGGTGTGCTTCTTCTTCCTCTTGTTTTTTGTTGTCATCTTCTCCTTGGACCAATTGGACCCTCTTATCATTCTTCTTGGCTTCTCTTTCTGGACACTTGTAGAATGGATGTCCTTCTTCACCACACTTGTAGCACTTTCCAAGGAATCTCTTTCATCTACCACCTCTTTTTTATCCTTTCTAATCTAATACTTTCTCTTTACCCTTCTCATTCTATCCTTGGCTTGGATATACTCCATTGCCCTTATTTTGTTTCCCTCTTGAACTACCTTGCCTCTCTTGCCTTCTTCGAAGCTTGTCTTCTGCTTTCATTGCCAACTTGTAGAAATCTTCAAGATTTCTAGGTGTGGCCATGCTCATTTCATCTTGGATTTTGTACCTCATCCCTCCAAGATATCTAGCCACCTTCTCTTCCACATCTTCATCATGAGAGGCTCTGATGTCAAGTTTTTGGAATTCCTCTGTATACCTTTGGACATCCATGTCCTTCTGCTTCAACCCTTGGATCTTCTTGAAGAGTTTAACCTTGTAGTCCTTTGGTAGAAACTTGTCCCTCATTTTTTTCATCATTCTAGGCCATGATGTGATATTTGGTAGAATTTTCTTCCACCTTTCTGCTTGTAGGAAATCCCACCATAGCAATGCATGACCCTTAAGTCTTGCTTTTGCAATCTTAACTTTATGCTTGTCTTCAATATCCTCACAGTCAAAGTGGTTCTCAATAGCACTAAACCAATCAAGGATAAATTCCTCATCCATAATTCCCATCATATATTAGGATCTCTTCTCTGACTTTGGATTCTCCTCCTTTAACTGCCTTCAGGATCTTCACTAGTCTAGCATCCTCAGGATACAACCTTTCTTCATCAAGTTCCTGTTCTACTTCACCTTCATCATCACGGGGGTATGAATCCCTCTTCTCAACAAGATTGGTCAATTTTTCAATTAATTCTTCCAACCTCTTGTTTCTTTCTTCTTTCTCCATCACCATCCTAGCAAGCTCAATGTTTGTCATCTTTGGAGGCATGTTTTGAGCCTCTTCTTCAAAATATTCAAACTCTTCTTCATACATGCACACCTAAATTTCCTCCCAAGTTCTTACTTTCTTTGATACCACTTGGTGGAGAGGATAGGGTAGTGGACTTCTTGACAAAATGGAGGGAGTGAACATATAAGGGAAATACAAGGTTCAAAGACACCCTTCCCAAATAACTCAAAAGGAGATTTCAACCCAACACTTTGACTCAAGGCTTCTAAAGCCAAAAGAGACTAAATTGAACCAAATTCAGAAGGAATCAACTTGCTGTGGAGTCAAATTCTATGGGCTATGCACAAAGGACTTGAATTCTACCAAGAGGCCTATTGCATTAGGACAACAGCGATCTTTCAGAGCCCATAACTCCAAAAAATTCTGAATGACTTGGCAAAAAAATTAGGTTTTAGATACCCTTTATAAATTTTTACATTATATTTAAACAAAGAGGTAGGTTGTTTTGGACCATACCCTGCTGTTACGACTTTGGGACCCCAAAAATGCATTAAAATGGGCACTTTTACAAAGGAACTATATCATAAACTTAACCAAAATATTCCAACTCTTGGAAAGTGGTTAATTATGTCCTAAAACACTTAAATATGAAATTAATTAGTCTTAGACCCTTGGGAACATAAAAATCCCCAAATTAGGCTTCCCAAACCCTCCAAAACTAGGGCTTCTTCAATCTGGACTCTCCAAGCAAAATCTCAACCAACCAAATATTTTATTCACCATCCTTTCAACATAATTAAGTTCTTCCCAATATAAAAAGTTCTCCTCATAAGGCCCAATATGTTGCTGCTATAGCATTCCAAGCATTTCCATTGTCCTTAACCCTACAAAAAACACCAAATGGAGATCTCCTACAACATTCGATGGATTTTCTTGCATATTTAGTGTTATATATCTATAATACAAATTTTTTATTCATCCCCAAGTCATAGTGATTACAAAAAGGGGATGAATCTCATTCCATGCCTCTAAAATAATGCAAAACTATGCTCTGTCAAAGTACAGTTAGAGACTTTCAATGAAAAAGTAATTTAAATGGATTATAAATGGATTTACAGATATTATACAAAACACATTGATGTCTATTAAATGAATTAGGCGTATTACAACTTTCTGAAATCAAGAAATTTGCCAAAAACTACCACTTTATTGCTTCAAACTTGTGCCAATTTGTACAATCTTTGTACCAGACTGTAATATGTGTTTTCCCTGCCATAGTCTAATAATATATGATGCCTAGTAACCATATCAACCAACTCAATTCGGTTTGGTTTGATTACAAACATATTTATTCACTAAAAACTCATTTCCCTCCTAAACGCAAGTAACCGTTAAGATTCAAATATTTGAATTCTTAAGTTACAATTTATTGAAATAAAAGTATTCTAACTTATTTAATTTCACTCCTAGGGTCTATTTGAATCCCTTAGATACTTTATAAATCCTAATTAGACCCTTTGGATACTATTGACCCAACTTACAATATTTTGGTGTCCTAGTCCTCTTCCTGGACAAATAGGACTTGACAACATTTCATTGCATTCTTTATTACAAATTGTCATTATTGGTTCTAATACACCCTAATTTATATTTAGGGATGACTTGTAACCTCTTCCTTTTATTGGATCCATGGTGACCTTAGGTGACTTCATATGTGCTCCTGCACCACATAAGTTTAGTATTTTATCTGTTGTTTGATTATTTTGTTTCTCTCGACCTTTTGATCTTTCTCTCTATCATCATATTCAAGAGAGCGCTAAAATTGTTGCAAGTCTTGTTGGATATTATGAGCCAGGAAACATTTCCAAGGAAATGTTTGAGCTGAAATTTGCTCCACCTAGTGGGAAAAATCTGTGGCTATAACCCTATTGCAAAGATATTGGATCTATAACTATTTTTTGTTGTATATATATCAAGTTTCTAGATTTTGATTTCTTTGTTGAATTGTAGTTAATTTCATCTCTTAATTACATGTTGATCTGATACTGTAACCAAATTTTGTGTGTAGATAGATATATGTGACATTGATTTCTATTTATTCATCAGATATGTGACTGTAGTGCAGTTGAAAAATGAAACTCTCTTCACAAATGTGTAATCTAGTTTAAGATTTTGTATTCTTTTAGTATTATATAATTAATTTTCCATTGTTTTGCATGAAGGAACTTACAATCTATGGTCTATCTACTTTTGAAGAGATTATGTTTGATATTCTGAGTTTCTATAAATGTTTGAAGTTTTGTGTAATCTATGGGTTTCTGAATTTAATTTTGATATTATTTGAGTCTTGAGATTCAAACCTTTTGCGATATCTCAGTGGAAGTTAGTTACACAGCCAAATCTTGTGTGTAGTTGTGTTTTTTGTTAGATAGAAATTAAGGTGTTATATAATAGGCAAAGGCATAAATGAAATGTAGTTTTATTTTGTGTTTCTTTTGTCTTGTTCAGTTATCTCAATCTTATAGAGTTAGAATGCTTCACTTAATTTGGTAGTAGGCAAGTGTGTCTGTTTCTTTAAAATAGAAATTGAGGTTTGAGAATAGGTTGGATTACATTATACTTTCTAATTTTTCAAACAAATTTTGAATGTTGATAGATAGATTAATGGTTTTTCATCAGAGATGTAACTGTAGTAGAGTTGATGCAATGGACATGTGAGAGGGTTTTGAAAATACGATCACAATAAGGATCATAAATGGTTTAATAGTAGCTGCTTTTCAAGATTTATCTAGCGAAGAATGGTTTGAGAGATTTGGAGGGCTCGCTATTAAAATAAAATGAAGAAGATCAGCACTTCACAATGCATAAATAATAGGGTTTACTCTCCCATAGGCTTCTTTTGTCTTGTGTATGTTAACAGTTGATTGTAGCCATTGTCTTGACCAATAAAACTTGATATTAGCTCTTTCTCATGCCTTTAGTAGCACTGATTTTGTTTTCAAAAACAACGATGATGCTCCATTTTCTATTGAGTTTGACCTTGATGCAGTTCAAGAAACTCATCTTGTAACATTGGGGCTCTTGACCTTGTGAGAAATCCATTGCCTTTGTACCCTTCATATTTCTAATTGACTTTTACCTAGGTTAAATATAAATCTGAACTACTCCCTAACCTATATCCTTGGGTTGTATACATACTATAACAACTCACCCCATGTCAATGACAGTATTCATTGTTCTAATATTATTAAGTGAACATTATTGGCTGAACTTTTGGTTTCATCTTCTCAAAAATATTGATTTCTTTACTTATTGATATCTTGTCACTCTGTGTTTTCACTCGTCAACTAATGTATTCTCTATTTCTATTGCTACAACCACATGATTTATTCTCCTATGATGTAGATTTTTGTCATTGGTTTATTCTTATTGTCCCGTGACTATTTAAATGCACTTAAAACAATAACACATCCTACTTAAAGAAATAATCTGAAATGAAAGAAAGATTTATCTGTCACAAGATCTTTCTCAAAACTACAGTTTGCCCCATGCAAAATGACCTCTTTCACGAATGCATGTACTTTGAAACTATAATGTCTCTGGTTTGAAAATAATTCTTTGCTCGAATCTAAAACCAATGCTTTTTGTAAACTATGGATTTCATTACATAGTAACTTTGTAGAGTAACTCTATTTTCTCAATAAAACAATCCCCTTGAATATTTCTTATGTGAAACATCCATATGATAGTTGTTTTAAATCCATTTTACTGAATTGGAAGGTTTTGGTACTGGTGATCTGAATGTCCATTACCTCCCTTATAGTTGTATCTCTTCATTGAATATGATTCATGATTGTTGTTATGATATTTATCAATACAAAATTACTTTTGGATTTGTAATTGATGCTTTTATACTTGTAGTCCACTGCATTAATTTTGTTTCATGCTTTATTTGATGTGAATGTCTTTGAATGAATATCTATCCTTGGGATGATCTACTTTTCATGCTGCTTATAATTGATGTGCTTCTTCATGAATTTGATACACTTGATTAGGGTAGACTCTTTTACTGTGTTCATTCTTTTCCTTAACAGTTTCATCATAAATTTAGAAGATAGAAAAAATCAGACTAGTATGTTTCACATTGTCCTTCTCCATATAAAGATTGTGTTCAAAATTATTGTGATCACCATTGCATGACATTTAATTTATCATAATGTACCTTTTTTATTTTTAGTCATATGATTACTACCTTCCTATGATGAAACAAATGCTTAAATAGTAGGTCTTTACTTTGTATACTTTCACTGCTCTTTGACATGGTTGCTTAAGGATTCAAACTTTGTTGCAAATATCTTGTAGCTTTCCTTCTGAATATCACTTCACTTTATAACATCATTTTTTTTTCCATTGGATATGAACATTTTTCATTTATGAAACCATGTTATTACTTTCTTAAGAACTGTAGTTCTGAATGTTGATAACTGGCCAGTGTAGATGTAAATGACTATCAAAATAGATGCAAATGATTGTCCCTCTTGCATTGTTGATTACCAGTATTAAAAATGGATTCAAGATCATTATTCATGCACATTATGTATAATATATATCCCTTGAAGTAACCATTATGCTCCTTCTGCAGACCTTGTAACCATGCTTTCTCTCTAAAACAACCTCTCAAGACTACTTTCATTAATTGCAAGCCTTTCTATTATATAAAAAAGCCTTACATGCACCTGAAACTTGATTTTAGATCTCTTGGTGGAATCATAAATTTGAACCTTTTCGTATAGCTATCACAATGTAAAATTACAATAAACTACATAATATGAAGTTGTCCTTTTGAATGAAGATGTTGTTTACAAAAACTGCACTTCTAGATTGATCACACTTTGCATCTGAAGTTTCTAATTGTGTCATATTAATAGTGACTTCTATTGACAGTTTTTGTGAGAGATTCTCCTAATGATGAACTATGACTGGATATCTCACCCATTTTGACCATTTTCTTCAATAATGATGAGCTTAATTACATATTGAAGATTCTTGTTATGTCTTTTTATAACCTCACCTTGTGCTTACTATTTCATAATGAATGTAGTGATCACAATTGACTCCATTGATTGTTTTCTATAGATGTAATCTATAATTTCAATCTCATACATAACAATCATATCCTCCATTAAATACTTGTCACTTAAATTTTATTCTGTAATAAATCAATGTACTTTTGATTGTCCTCCACATGATTTTTGGAAACATTGGGTTACCCCTTACTCACAAGTAAACTTTGCTGATATTTTTAGCAGTAATGTGTTCATTGTATCTGTTTGATTTGATCATTATCTTGATTTCCTTCACTCCCTAATCTTTTATAGTGGTCATCTCTCCTTTCGTAATACATGTTTCTTTCTCAGATGGTCGATACAACACCTTTCATAGCATCTAAAATATGATGCTTCACATACAGTATCCTCTGTTTGATAATTATATATGTTGTCCTTAGTACTTCATTTTCCAATAAACATCAAGATGTCTACAGTTGGAAGGTTTCATATTAGAATAACATGTCCCTTCAAAAACTTGATGTTTATTTCAAGATTTTGTCCTCAATCAATACCTCCTATTCACTTCATGTAGATTTGGACATTTTCCAAAGAAATGAGTGTTCATGTTGTGCAACCTCATACAATTCTGATAGTGAATTTTCTTTCCTTTTTTCATTACTCCAGACAATGATTACGATTAATTTTTATTTTTAATCATTGTTTATGGAACATTGTGATCAACGCTCTCATGAAAAGATGTGATAATAATCTAAACTTAATATAAGCAATAGGAAGTTGAATGAAATGTAACCAGTGCCTTTGTGGTCTTCATAGGGGAAAAATCAATGGAGAAGATTTTTTTGGGGATAGACATGTAAATCACTAGTTCGAAACCTCTGAATGCCATGGGGAGATCAACTTCAATGTTAGAAAATTATATGGAAAGAATGAACACGTTGGATTGTTTTGATGGTCTTGCTTCTCTCTGCAATATTGGTTAGATGAAACAATCATGTCCTCTTTTTCAAATAATAAATTCCTTTAATGTAATTAATTGGCAATTGATATTAAATATATTTTAGTTGTCATTTGATCATATTTGTGTTCAATTATTAATTGACAATTTATATTAATTATCATTAGAGTTGCTAAATGTGTGACAACTAGAACCATCTTTTGTTTATATTAAGTTTAACCACACCCTTAAGGAGTGACCCAATTAACTAATGTGTGGACTACAATAGTTTCACCTATAGGTATCTGATCCCACTATAACAATAAATGGCATCCCATTCTGCATCTCTTACAAGTTTTAGGTTCGATTCTCCAAATCACCATGAAAGTTTTATTCACATATGTTTTCTCAATCTCAAGGTCAATAGTTGTCACAATAGACAATAAGAATCACCTGGATGCCAAAGCTTACCAATCATAAAAGAAACCTATCATAGTCGATTCCCTTGTGCTTCTCAACACTACCATCAGAACAAATCTTCCTTTGGAAAGCCAACCAACAAGTTTAACAATACCTTTGGACTATAGCTTCTTACCTAATGAATATGTTTCCTTCCTCAATTCTCAAAAGTTCAATCTCGCTTCATTATTATCTGTATCATGTCTTGATGTATTGGATAAATGTCATGCAAATCTTCTGTCATATATTTCATTATGAAATCATCTATACATATGGGTTTTTCATCGCCATTGTTAAATAGTTAAAGGTAATTTTTTAATAGTTGTTTATTATTTCAAATATATAAATATAAGTAACTTCACTGTTTGAACTTGTTTTTAGAAAATTGATAAGTTTAGGATATAATCTTATTTATTTTATTTGAATTTCTTCTTAATATTTTCTTATATTCCATGCTTTGAGTCTTTCTATTTTGGAAGGAGCTGGTTTTACAATTTTACTCTCTTCCTGATTATGGATCCTCCAATGTGATTCAAAATGGAACATCTATGATGACATAGTTTATACAAACTATATATCTTCATGTAGGGTAAGTTTTTTGTTGGAAAAATGCTAGGGATATGAAATTCCCATTCTAAAATGGGGACATCTGGGCTGCTTTTGTGATTGGCTTTGAAAGGCTCAACCATGATATAATCTATCTAGTATTCAGCTGTTAAAATTTGTAGTTTTCTTTTCATCTCTCCTATTTCCAAGAAAAATTAATATAAAATGTGATATGCAATGTTGATGATTTTTTTCACATTATCTAATACAATTTTATTTTTATCAAACTACATTTTTCTCTTGATAGATTACATCCTCATCTCATTACATTCAATGGATTGCAAGCATTGAGCATTTAATACTATGGGTTACATATTTGATAATTTTGAGTGTTTGATATTGAATGTTGTTTATTGGAAATATAGGCACAACCATAATGAGATGGGATGTCAAAAAAAGGAAAAGACGAGACCAAAGAAAGGAAAAGAAGAGATCAAAGAAAGAGGCCATCTGCCAATGAAAGAGGCCATTCATTGAATCCCCATCATCCCCAGAACATTCTTCCAACTCCAAAACCCCTTCGTCATTGGGCTCCATTCTTCTTTGCCCTCCGTCTCCTCCCACTTTCTCTCCTTCAGATTCTAAGTCTGAAGATGCTAACTCCTCACTCACCATTTGCGTGCGGAGGTCAATCATGTACTTTCTCCCAGCTATCTCCATGGTGAGTGTGTTTCGCTTCCAGTTGTGGTTCACCTACGCTGAGGTGAGCCATCCTCGTCCCAAAATAGCATCGTACCCCTTTTTCTTTTGTGGGATCACCACAAAGTCGAGTATGAAGGGTTGTGTACCAATCATCACGCGTTGAGCCATGAGGGTTCTGATGGGTTTGATGCCGTGCTGGTCTGCTCCCAACAGGTTGAATGTTAGAGGCCACAGCGTGGGTTTCCCCAAATTTTTCCATGTCTCCTCCGGAAGTACATTTACTCTGGACCCGCCATCTACAATGGTGTCTGTGAGAGTGGTGCCAAGGATACCCATCTCGACGACTGCTGGGTACCTCCCGTTGTTTACAGCAAGTATCGTCGGGTCAATTATAGACCCTCCAGGGATGTCCGTACGTGTGGTATTTGGCTGTGTGGCCAAGTTCCCCAACAGTGTCGATCCCAAATGAGGCATGGTGTGAAGGAGGTCTTGGAGTTTCACCGGTACCTCCAAATGTAACAGTTGTCTCAGATTGTTTTGTTCTGCCTCCCTCCGGTCTGAGGTGGTGGCCATCTCCCATGTTTCTTTTTGTGTCTTCATCGCCTTCTCTATTTCTTCCTTAGCCTCCCGTGCCCATTTTTTTTCTATTCGAGGGTCTGGATATGTGGTTTTATTTTCTTTCCCTCGAGTGATGGTCAGTACCGTATTTGTGCTTCTATCTATGTCAAGCCAATTAATGCCAGATTTTGGGCACTTGGCATCCTCGTGGTTGCCAGGACCACACCAACGACATAGCTTCTGCGGGGTGTCACCCTTGTCGCAGTCCTTTGCAAAGCGGCCCCATTGATTGCAAGCTCGGCATTGGATCACCGGCTGACCCTTGGAATCATATTGTATTCGACTCCTTGTGTTGGTGTTTTTGTTACTACCCCTTCCGCCATCGCGTTGGTTGCCTCCGTACCCGCCCGATGTTGATGGTTTCTCTTGGGCAAATAGCACTTGTTGATTCCTCACTTTCATGTTGTATGGGCATTCCTTGGTGGAATGGCCCATGATCTGGCAAATATCACACAATGCATTTTTGGGACACGACCCCTTCG
>MU226052.1:1133058-1145766 GCA_018584345.1 Thuja plicata | reverse complement strand
AAGTACTTGTGCGACTGAGCGATGAATCTTCATATTAATACTTCATGCCTTCGCCGCGCACTCGCACTGCAAAATACAACCGAGTTAAAACCTAAGCGAGTGGGTGACCTACAGGACAAGACCTCGTCGTGTAGTCACTGACTTTTGACATTGACATAAGAGTTGATGCGGGTACGCGACTACTTCAATTTTAAACAATACTCGCTCGGTCGCGGAGCATGAGATAAACAGCATAACTTTATAGCGACTGTGCAACATACATAATTTTAACCCATCACTGACTCGCTAACCTGTAGCTTGACCTTCATAAGACATTGAGACTGCATTATTTACACTTTCAAAACATTGAACCCGCTCACTCGCACACAAAACAAAACTATTCATAAGCAGATCGCGATTGCGCGATTCTCTTTCACAGATAGCTCGTCGCCCACTCGCACAACTTAAAGACATTTCAAAAAGACCAACGTGACAGAGTGAGTAAACTAAAATATGAACTTCAAAAAGGTTTTTGACCTATTTTGCATGGCAAAGCACAGGATTTTGAAACAAGAAAGCCCGGGAAAAGAAAAAAACCAAGAAATTCAAATTTTACCAATGTAGTGCTAACAGGACAGAAGATAACTTGAGACATAATTAGTGGTTATAAGTTTTAAGGGTTGATTTAAGGATGAATTTTTGAGGCCACATATTTACCCCCCCTCCCCCCACTTCTCATTTATTACTAACAACTCAAATCATATGACAAGTGATAGAAGACAATTTCTTCTCTTGAAAATTGGAATGGAGGGTTTATTAAGTGTGGCGGTGAAGAGGCTACTCCAATTTGTGGTAAAGAAACTATATCCATTTATGGTAAAATCAAGACATTGGATGTTTACTATGTTGTAGGATTGAGACACAATCTTATCAATGTTAGTTATATGCATAATAAATGATTCAAACTTACTTTTCATGATTGTATGTAACATTAGAAAAGATGGCTCTTGAAGATTGGTTGCAAAAGGAATAAGAGTTAATGATAATGTCTATTACCTAAAATAATACAAATGAAATAGTCATACGATAACTCAAAGAAATGAATGTTGGTTATGGAAAAAAAGGATGGGACATATTAACTTTGACAATATGGTGAATATTAGTTTTATTCATGTAGTGAAGGATTTTTTAAATATTATCAAACTTGTTAATGCAATATGCAAGGAATGTCAGATAGGGAAGCAAATAAGGACTAGATCCAAGAACACGGATTTTTATACCACAAAACCTCTAGATCTAATACATACTGATGTATGTGGCCATAACATAACAAGAGGATTAAATGGTGAGAGGTATTGTATATTACTTGTTGATGATTAATCTAGAATGACATAGGTTACTTTCTTAAAATAAAAATTATTATCCTAGATAGATTTAAAATGCTCAAATATATGGTTGAGAATGAAATAGAAGCTAAGATCAAGTGTTTAAGGTCTAATAGAAGTAGATAATTTATATCAAATGAGTTTTAAATTTTTTGTGAAGAACATGGTATTAGGAGACAAATATCTGCACCTAGGACTCCAAAGATAAATGAATTTATTGAAAGAAATAATAGAAAAAATTATTTAATGAATAAGATAATGTTGAAATTTTGGTAACCTGCCTTATATGTATTAGAAATAAGTTGCATGTATTAAGGTTTATATTCTTAATAGGGTACAAGTGAGGTTTAATCATTCTAAGACCCCTTATGGGTTATGGTATTTAAGACCTACTACTATCAAATATCTCAAAAAATTTGGAAGCAAATGTTACATCACGAGAGATGAAGAAGATCTTGGAAATTTTGATTCAAGGTCTAATGAAGGTATTTTTTTGGATATTTAACGAGAATTAAGGCATATGTATGTTACAATAAGTGACTCAAAAGGATTGAGTAACACACAAATATAAAATTAAATGAAGAATGGAATCAAGAAATAAGATTTTTTAGATAGAAGACACCCCTTGTAGTACATACAAGAAAGAAGATTAAGCCAAGGAAAATTCAGATACTGGAGAAAAGTGTTAGTAATAAATGAGAGGGGGGTGAATCAGTGGCCTCAAAAATATTCCAACAATCAACCCAAAAACTTAGTATTTACAATATTAAACCTCTAGTTAGCTTCAGTCCTATAAGATGAATGCCTCCAAATACTATTATCAAATTACTACTGCTCAGAATGCTTTGTAAAACCTTCTACTTTATATTTACTGAATAGCAATCTATTAATTTACCGAAAGACAGTAAATTATCTAGAGTATATCGATCAATCCAATTAAGCTATGTGTAATGCAAAACACTAAAGTAATGACTCATAAACACATTGACACATGGATTTTTAACGTGGCAGCCCTGTTAAGGGAAAAACCACTTGGGACCGGTAACCCAAAATTTTCACTCTTCTAAAGTGAGCTCAGTTAAGAGCCAACCCTGTTAAAGGTTACAAACACACTGTTAGGTGTGACCTTGTTAGAGGATTTAAAATTTTAGTTTGTCACTTGATATTAGGAATCTCTATGCTACCTTCCTTGATCAAACACTCACTTGGCTTGTCAATAGGTATTTGACATCTCATGCTATCTTTATGACAAAAATTTTTGATACTCCTTGGGATGTATCTCAATATAGAAAGGATCTTTAAATCCTACTTGGTTAAGGGACTTTCTGAATCAATGGTTAAACTGAAATAGTATGATCTGTTCACATATAAAACTTATACTTGAAGATTTTCAGATCTATTGTAATGTCATAAAACTATTATGATCAATATGTCTCAGTTTATACCTTTTCTCCACTTTGATTATGCTCAGTGATGTTGTGCTCTATTGCTCGGTGTCCACAAAAAACTTTAGCTCTTTCCTCAGCTTGATTGATCAGGACTGTATTAAGTTTCTCTTCATCAGTTTCTCTTCAGCATCCTCTTTTCATTCATTCACCTACCACAATTTTTAATGAATTGAGTTTTCTATTTATAGACATGGTATCACCATTGTTAGGTTCTTGATCTTCTTGATCTTGGTGTGATCCACAATTCTCACCAATTAGATTTAAAGAAAAACTCATGTTTTATCTCGTAGAGATTTTCTTGCCAACTGGAAAAAATAGCTTTAAATCCATTACTTATCTCTAGCTTCATCTTGTTGATGAAAACAAATATAACTACCAGTTAAGTCTATATTTAGCTCTTCCAGCTAGATATTTTGTCATTTCTGAACTCAAGTTAATTTCGGTTTTTAACTCTTTGGTAGCTTCGGTCAACACTCCAGTTCTCATCGGACTTCTCTGTTGGTTTACCCTATGTTTCTAGCCATTGGTTACGCTTTTGATTCTGCTTGTCAGTAATTCTCATCAGTGTTCTTTCTCGGGCATTACTATGATTTGATTTTCAGTGATCTTTGTATGTCGGTGTTCCACTGATCGTCAGTGTTTGAAGTCATATTGTGAATGCTTGTCTTCTATGCATTACTGAAAGCATAATCTTTTTCTCTTTGATTCTCTGAAGTATTTGACACTTTGGTTATAACTGATTGGATTATATCAAGTTGAAATTAATGACAATACAATCCATTAACTGATTTAATGTCTTGCATTATCCTTCTGCATTTCAGTGATCAACTTAACATCTTCAATCAGTTGCATGTCATCAATATCTCCCTTTGCCATTGATGTAAACATACTACATTATCATACTATACTATCACTAGTACAATATGAAATATATAGTTTCATCAAGATTTCTTAATGTAACTATTACAAATTTTTGGTTCTCGGTAAGCTCAAAAAATATCTTGGATTTGTTTCATGTAGAGTGGTTTTATTCAATCTTCAATCCCTTCAATGGATAGATGTATCATCTGATATCTATGTTCTGATATGTGCTCTTCCTTGACAATTCCTCTTCTTGATAATCTCTATTGTTCCTTTGACAACAATCTTTCTCTTTTTCTAAACTCTCTCCCTTTGTTACGTCTCTCCCTTAGATGGATAATTCATATGTAATCAATTTCTCTCCCTTAGAATATTGATTAACTCTTCCTTCTGATTCTCAGGAGCTTCTCTTTATGGATAATGATATAATCTCTCCCTTTATGACAATGAGATCATCTCTCCCTTTATGATCATGGAATAATTTCTCCCTTTGTATGATAATGAGATAATTCTCTCCCTTTGACAACAATGCCAAAAAAAAAACACTTCTCCTTGTTTTTATCATCTATATCATGTTCCATCCCTTTGCATAATATATTCCTTGAATTTCCCTATCCATCAGCAATACAAAGTTCTAATTTTTAGTGTAGATTTGTACCTTGCTATGTACAGATATGTATGTTTCTATCTATCTCAGTGTTTGCATCAACATAACTGATCTTTAGATTTGGTATAGGCTGATGCAACCTCCTAATCAGCTTACTGACCGATAGAAAAAGGTTGGACCCCTAGTCTCTGTCTTAGATACTCAAATGTATCCTTCAGTAATGGCTTGGTGAATATATCAGCTAATTGTTCCTTTGATTGAACATATTCTAGTTTCACTTCCTTTGCTTGCACTTGTTCTCTTAGATAGTGATACTTAATAGAAATATGCTTAGTCTTAGCATGCATAACTGGATTCTTATAAATGTTAATTGCACTGGTATTATCACAATAGATAATTATTGGTTCAAGGATCTTCATAATCATACCTTCCATTAATTGTTTGATCCACGCAGTATTAGAGCAATTTGCAGCAGCACCCACATACTCTACTTCTGCAGTTTACTGAGAGATGCATCCTTGCTTCTTGCTGATCCATGTGACAAGTCTGTCACCCATGGAGAATGCTCCTCCAGTTGTGTTCTTTTAGTCATCAATGTTTCTAGCCCAATCAGCATCTTTATAGACTTGTAGCTCAAATTTTCCTTCTCTTTTGTACCATAATCCATAGTCCTCGGTATTTTTTAGATATCTCAGAATTCTCTTGACAGCAGTCATATGTGATTCTTTGGGATTAGCATAGAATCTTGCAACTATTCCAACTGTGTGTGCTATGTCCGGTCTGGTATGAACAACATACATTAGTTTTCCAATCATTGATTTGTATAAGGTCTGATTTACCTCATTGGATTTGTCTTCTTTTTTCAGCTAACATCCAGTAGCCATAGGTGTTCCAACTAGTTTGGAATCTTCCATCTTGAATATCTTCAGCACTTCCTTGATGTATTTGGACTGAGTGATGTATATAACTCCATCTTGTTGAAGAATCTGTAGACCAAGAAAGAATTTGCATAACAATTCATTTCCCCCAAAAATGATATCATCAACAAAAATTTCAGCAATCAGAATATTACCATCGATATCTTCTTTTAAGTACAGATTGTTATTTTCACTTGTTCTAACAAATTTTATGCTAATGAGATATGAGTGAAGTATTTCATACCAGGCTCTTGGCACTTGTTTCAATCCATACAAGGCCTTATGTAGTCTACATACCATATTTCTCTTGTCTGGATTAACAAACCCTTCCGGTTGTTCAATGTATACCTATTCTTCCAATATTCCATTCAGGAATGCATATTTAACATCCATCTGGTGTACCTTGAATCCTTTAAATGCAACATAAGAAAGTGAGATTCTAACTCCTTCTATTCTAGCAATGGGTGCAAAGGTTTCTCCATAATCAATACCTTATTCATGTGCATATCCCTTGCATACTAACCTTGCTTTGTTTCTAGTGACTTCTCCATTCTCATTTAGCTTGTTTCTGAATATCCATTTGGTACCAATGACATTCTTGTCATCTAGTCTCGGTACTAGTGTCCATGTATTTTTATTCTCAATCTATTATATTTCTTCAATCATAGCACTAATCCATTCTTCATTCTCAAGTGCATTGTTAACAGATTTAGGCTCAAAATCACAAAGTAAGCATCTGGTGTTAAGTGACTTACGTCTTGTTCTTGTTCTGGCCTTTTTGTCTCCTATGATTTGATTCTGTGGATGATGTCTTCTGACATACTTGGAAACTTTTGGTTCAACTCTATGTTCATCATTTTGATTATCTTCTTGACCTCCATTCTCATCTCCATTGTTTGGAACATCATCTTGAGGATTACCCTGATTATCGGTAATTGCAGCCTGATGCTCAGGTGCAATGTTCTGATGCTCGGGAGTGACACATTGTTTCTTAGGTAAAGTTTTAGGTTATGTATAAACAAACCTGTTGTAGTCCTCTGGTTCCTTTTTTCTTTCCTTATCATTCTTTTATGCAAATTCATCTATTTTCACATTTGCACTTTCAATGATTTTGTTAGATGACTTGTTAAGACATTTATAAGCCTTGTTTTTGGTTGAATGCCCTAGAAAGATACCTTCATCACTTTTGGAGTCAAGTTTTCCATTTCTACCATCCTTCAATATATAACATTCACTACCAAATATTCTGAAGTAACTTACATTGGGTGTATGACCATACCAAAATATGGTGTCTTCTTTGTGTCCTTCTTCAATTGTGATCTACTTAGTGTGTAGACAGAAGTACTGGCAGCTTCCCTCCAGAAATTTTGAGTGATGTTTTTCTCAATCATCGATGTTCTTGCATAGTCAACAATTGATCTGTTTCTCCTTTCAGTAATTCTATTTTTTTGTGGTGTCCTTGGTGCATAAACCTATCTTTTAACTCTATGCTCATTGCAATAGTCAATGAATTCTTCTAAAGTAAATTCCCCTCCTCTATCTGACCTTAAGCATTTTAATTTCTTTTCACTTTGTTTTTTCTACCATTTCTTTATACCATTTAAACATCTTGAATTCTTTTGATTTATCTTTTAAGAACATGACTGTCATCATTCTAGAATAATCATCAACAAAGAGAATAAAATACATGTCTCCATAGTAGCTCTTTGTCCTCATGGGTCCACATAGATCTGTATGGACTAATTCTAGAATTGCAGTAGATGTATGAGTTTTACTCTTGAAAATAGACTTTGCCATCTTACCTTTTTGACAATTTTTGCACATGATATGCTCAGGCTTAGTCATGCTCGATAAGCCTCTGACATTGCTTTTTTTGTTTATCTTTATCATGTTTTCAAAGTTCACATGACACGATCTTTTGTGCCACAACCATATGTCTTCATTTCTATCCATTAAACAAGTGGTGTTAGTGTCATTAAGATAGAAAAGGTTACCTTTTGTCTACTCACCGGTACCAATCAATCTTCTTGATTCATCGTAGATCTTTGCCTTCTTATTTTCAAATGCTACTCTATGACCTAAATAGTTCAGCTGTGAAACACTTAACAAATTATAATCTAGTCCTTTTACCCAGTAGGCATTTTCACATTTTATCAGGTTATTCAACATTATGGTTCCTTTACCTTCAACTGGACAAGGTGTATCATATCCCATTCTCATTGAACCACCATGATAGTATTCAAAAGTCTCAAAATTTTGTTTATCACTGGTCATATGGTGAGTGCAGCCACTATCTATGATCCAGACATCATTTTTACTAACTTTAGATATGAGTGCAATTTCTATATACCTTTCCTCATCTTCATCTGAATCATCCTTCATAGCTACAAATACCATCTTGGTGTCTTCTTCTAATTTGGTTTTAGTGTCATTAGCTCTATTCTCAGCTAGGTAACAATCTTTCTTCCATTTGTCCTTGTAGTCTCGGGTATCTCTCTTGTCAGATTATCGATTGCTTCAGTAATCTCTGTTATCACCTTTATCAAACTTCTTCTCATATGATCTATCATTTCATCTGTCATCTTTTCTTTGGTTTGGACATCTTGCAGCAAAGTTTCCAACCTCTTTACAATTGAAACATACAAGTGGTAATTTACCTTTGTATCTACCTTTGCCTCTCTGCAATCTTCTAGCTATAAGTGCTTCAATCTCATCAAGTCCTTGATCCTCATTATCACTGTCGCTATCATTTCTAACAGCATGTCTATGACTTGAGTTACTTATTTTTAGAGAAGATTTGAATGCAGATTCTATAGATGGTAAGATACTATTATCAAAGTTGTTCATCTTAAATGAAATTAGTCTACCAATCAGACTATCTAGAGTAGCTGTATTGTTTGCAACTGCTCTCATTTATTGAATAGCAGAAACTCTAATAGCATATATAGGCAATAAGGTTCTTAATATTTTACTTACCAATGTCTCCTCTTTAATTACACCTCTGAATCCTCAGATAGCATTTACTACCTCTTTGATTCTGCAGCTATATTGAGTGATGTTTTCTCCTTCTTTCATCCTTAGGTCATCAAACCTCCCTCTTAGGATTTCTACCTTTGCTCTTAGTACATTAGCATCTCCTCCATGTACAAGCTTCAACTTATCCCACATTTTCTTTGTAGAGGTATAGGTTTTGACATCTTCAAACTCAGCATTGAAGATTGATGATGCAAGTTCTATCATCATCCAGTTATGCTCATGCTTTACTCTTAATTACTCTAGAGTGTGAGGTCCTGTAGGAAACACATATTTAGTATCTAAGTATTGAACAATATCATTTCCAATACCTGATAGGTGGAGTCGTATTCTTCTTTGCCATGATGCAAAGTTGTCTTTATTTAACTTGGGCACATCTTGTCTGTTCATCTTGTGATCTTTTGCTTGAGTTGTTAAACTCCCTTTCTAAGCACACAAGCTTTGATACCAATTGTTAGTAATAACTAAGAGGGGGGGTGAATCAGTGGCCTCAAAAATATTCCTATAATCAACCCAAAAACTTAGTACCACAATATTAAACCTCTAGTTATCTTCAGTCCTATAAGATGAAGGCCTCCAAATACTATTATCAAATTACTACTACTTGGAATGATTTGTAAAACCTTCTATATGTTTACCGAATAGTAGTCTGTTAATTTACCAAAAGACAATAAATTATATAGAGTATACCGATCAATCCAATAAATTTATGTGTAATAAAAAACACTAAATTAATGACTCATAAACACATTGACACATGGATTTTTAATGTGGAAACCTTGTTAAGGGAAAAACCACTTGGGACTGGTAACCCAAACTTTTCACTCTTTTGAAGTGAGCTCCATTAAGAGCCAACCCTGTTAAAGGTTACAAACACACTGTTAGGTGTGACCTTGTTAGAGGATTTAAAATTTTAGTCTATCACTTGATATCGGGCATCTCTATGCTACCTTCCTTGATCAAACACTCACGTGCCCTATCAATAGGTATCTGGCATCTCATGATATCTTTATTATCAAACTTTTTGATACTCCTTGGGATGTATCTCAATATAAAAAGGATCTTTGAATACTGCTTGGTTAAGAGACTTTCTGAATCAATGGTTAAACTGAAATAGTATGATCTGTTCACATATACAACTTATACTTGCAGATTTTTAGATCTATTGTAATCTCATAAAACTATTTTGATCAATATGTCTCAGTTTATACCTTTGCTCCACTTTGATTCTGCTCGATGATGTTGTTCTTTGTTGCTTGGTGTCCGCAGAAAACTTTAGCTCTTTCCTCAGCTTGATTGATTAGGACTGTATGAAGTTTCTCTTCAGTATCCTCTTTTCCTTCATTCACCCACCACAATTTGTAATGAATTGAGTTGTCTCTTTATAGACATGATATCACCATTGTTAGGTTCTTGATCTTCTTGATCTTGGAGTGATCCACAATTCTCACCAATTAGATTTAAAGTAAAACTCACATTTTATCTCGCAGATATATTCTTGCCAACTGGACAAAACAACTTTAAATCCATTACTTATCTCTAGCTTGATCTTGTTGATGAAAACAAATATAACTACCAGTTAAGTCTATATTTAGCTATGTCAGCTAGATATTTTTTCATTTCTGAACTCAAGTTAATTTTGGTGTTTAACTCTTTGATAGCTTTGGTCAACACTTCAGTTCTCCTTGGTCTTCTCCATCGGTATACACTATGTTTTTGGCCGTCAATTATGCTTGTGATTCTTCTCATCGGTAATGCTCATCAGTTTTCTTGCTCGAGCATTACTATGACTTGACTTTTGGTGATCTTTGTCTGTTGGTGTTCCACTGACCATTAGTGTTTGAAGTCATATTGTGAATGCTTGTATTCTATGCATTATTGAAAGCATAATCTTTTTCTTTGTGATTCTTTGAAGTCTTTGACACTTTGGTTATAACTGATTATATTATATCAAGTTTACATCAATGAAAATACAATCCATTAACTGATTTAATTTCTTGCATTATCCTTGTGCATTTCAGTGATCAACTTAACATCTTCAATCATTCAAACAGTTACATGTCATCAAAAAGGAATTAGAAAAAGCTCAAAAGAAACCAGCAAAGTATGCTCCAAAAAATCATTTTGAATAATAGATCATTGGAGATAAGGATAAAGGAGTTGAAACGCGGATGAGGCTTATCAAGGAAAATGAACAAGAAAATATTTTTCTTTTGTCTAAGGTGGACCCTTAGACCTTTTTAGAAGCTAGAAAAGATGATGGATGGATGAAAGAAATGGAAGAAGAGCTCCATCAGATTGAAAAGAACCAAACATGGGAATTAGTTCCTAGACCAATAGGCGAGGATGTGATAGGAACAAAAAGGGTGTTAAAAAATAAGTTGACCTAAGAAGGAGAAGTAACATGAAATAAGGCTAAATTGGTTTGTAAAGGCTACTCACAAGTTGAAGGTATAGATTTTGAAGAAAAAAATTCTTTAGTGGCTAGGATGGAAGCTATTAGGTTATTTCTTGTATTTGCTACTTATAGGAACTTTAAAGTGTATCATTTAGATGCCAAGTCAAAAATTTTAAGGGAGATATTAAAAAAGATATTTACATTGAGAAACTAGATTTAGACTTGGTTTGAAAACTTAATAAGGTCCTATATGGACTCAAGAAAGCTCCTAAAGCTTGGTATGAAATATTGGATAGGTATTTACTACAACAAGTCTTCAAGCAAGGTACAATAGATAGTCATCTTTATTTTAAAGTTGAAGAATAAAAATTCTTGATAGTTGTGGTGTATGTTGATGATATAATTTTGTATAGAGATGATGATGTATTCAAAAGATTTACAGAAAGAGTTTGAAATGTCAATGATTGGTGAGTTTTCATTTTTCCTGGTATTAAATTTACTCAATTAGATGATGGTATTTTCATTTCTTAGACTAGGTATATTAAAGATATGTTGAATAATTTTGGTATGGTGGACTCTAAGTTGGCTAGTACCCCTATGGTTACTATTTATCATTTAAGGAGGGATGAGGAATCTACAGAAGTGGATCATACTCTTCAAAAGTCTATTATTGGAGAACTATTATATTTAACTTCTCTAAGACCTAATATTATGCATATAGTTGTTAGAATGAATTTAGAATAACTGAGAGGGAAGGGGTGAATCAGTTATCCTTAGGTCTAGATGTACCAAATAAAACTTTCTATATTTCAGATCTACTTGGAAGCAGTAGCATATGTCAACAACTTTAATCATGTAGTTTACTGTCTAATGTAATTATCTTGTAGAAACATAACAGTAAAAGAAACCATAAGAATTCACACAAGTTGACACAAGTATTTAACGTGGAAACCCAATATGGGAAAAACCACCAGTAACATGCTACCAAGTTTCACTCTTCTGAAGTGAGCTCTGTAAGGAGCCAACCCTGTTAAAGGTTAAAATAACACACTGTTAGGTGTGATGTGGTTAAAGGATTTAATCACCCTTTCAGGAGTGGCCTTGTTAGAGGACTTAGAACATTCCACCTGAATGTCACCTTGTTACAGGATTTATACAAATGATTGTTAGGTCAACCTTGTTAAAGGATTTTAACTGATACAATGGTTAGAAATTAATCAGTAGTTTTGATCTGATACATACAACTTACTTTGCAAATTCAAATCCAATTACAGCTCTAATGCTAACTTACTAGATGGCCTACATTGTCATTTCAATCTTTTGATCTACTTGGAAATCCGTCAAGCAATCACACATGCAACTCTCTGCTTCTGTATTCAGCCTTCTCTGCTAGGTCATGCCAAACAGTAAATCAACTATGCAAACCTCTTGCATACACACATCCACTTTCACACATAATGAATAACCCCCTGAGGTTATCATATACCTCTCTGTCTAGGTCAGATAAATCTTTGTCGCTTAATCAAGATCGTAGATCCTAGGTTAGGTCAGATCCAATGGATCATCCCATCATTACATTACATTTACTTCTCCAAAGTAGTCTCTAATTAAATATTGAAACCATGCATTAATTATGGTTACCCATACATTAAATGATGTGGATCAATCTTTAATTAACTTTACATATCCCAATAAAATTAACTAAGTCGGCTAGAGATCTCAAATCTCATCATTAATCCAATTACTGTAAGTTGGCCAACATCATTGTTTTCACTCGGCAATTTCACTGGTTCTCGGCACTGAACAAACTTTCTCATCACAAACAACTTCACTTGGCACAATCAACTTTTCTTGGCACAAGCAACTTTACTCGACACAAGCCAAACTTGCTCAGCACAAAATAGCCAGAAAACCCATCTTTGAAAGATAAACAACTAATTACTTTTCCAGAGCGCCAACTGATCAAGTACCCTTTTATTTTCCTTAACTCAACCATTCACTTGGTCTTCTTGTTAAATTTTCTTCATCAACAATAGATATGGTACTCAAACAGATAACAATAGTCTCACCAGTTAAGGTT
>MU226052.1:1083722-1128645 GCA_018584345.1 Thuja plicata | reverse complement strand
AACTTATTTTACTCTACCATAATACTGATTAACATTTTCACCTTCTTGCATTTTCATCTCATCAAACTTACCTCTTAGACTTTCTGATTTAGCTCTCAACACATTTGTGTCTCCACCATAGATAGTTATTAGTTTATCCCACATCTACTTTGCATTTGTGCAGCTCTTTATATCATCAAACTCTGAATAGCTCAATGAGGATGCAATCTCCAACATTGCTTGATTGTGCTCTTATTTTTCTCTTAGTTGTGCAGCTATGAGAGGAGTAGTAGGTGATACATAGTCATTTTCAATAAGTTTCTTAGCATCATCTCCAATACCAGCCAGATGCGGTTTCATCAAACCCTGCCATGCAAGGAAGTTATCTTTGTTTAGCTTCGGAACCTCCTTCTTATACATCTTGATATTTTCACTCCAAGTACCTTCAAACTATTTTCAGGAGACCAAAGCTCTGATACCAATTGTTAGAATGAATTTAGAATAACTGAGAGGGGAGGGTTGAATCAGTTATCCTCGGGTCTAGATGTACCAAATAAAACTTTTTTGTATTTCAGATCTACTCGGCAGCAGTAGCATATGTCAACAACTTTAATCATGTAGTTTGTTGTCTAATGTAATTAGCTTGTAGAAACATAATAGTAAAACAAACCACAAGCATTCACACAAGTTGACACAAGTATTTAACATGGAAACCCAATATGGGAAAAACCACCGGTAACATGCTACCAAGTTTCACTCTTCTGAAGTGAGCTCTGTGAGGAGCCAACCCTATTAAAGGTTACAATAACACACTGTTAGGTGTGACCTGGTTAAAGGATTTAATCACCCTATCAGGAGTGGCCTTGTTAGAGGACTTAGAACATTCCACCTGAATGTCACCTTGTTACAGGATTTATACAAATGATTGTTAGGTCAACCTTGTTAAAGGATTTTAACTGATACAATGGTTAGAAAGTAATCAGCAGTTGTGATCTAATACATACAACTTACTTTGCAAATTTAGATCTAATTATAGCTCGGATGCTAACTTATTGGATGGCCTGCATTGTCATTTCAATCTTCTAATCTACTTGGAAATCCATCAAGAAATCACACATGCAACTCTCTGCTTATGTATTCAACCTTCTCTGCTAGGTCATGCCAAATAGTAAATCAACTATGCAAACCTCTTGCATACACACATCCACTTTCACACATAATGAATAACCCCCTGAGGTTATCATATACCTCTCTATCTAGGTTAGATAAATCTTTGTTGCTTAATCAAGATCGTAGATCTTAGGTTAGGTCAGATCCAATGGATCATCCCATCATTACAATACATTTACTTCTCCAAAGTAGTCTCTAATTAAATCTTGAAACCATACATTAATTATAGTTACCCATACATTAAATTACATGGATCAATCTTTAATTAACTTTATATATCCCAATAAAATTAACTAAGTCAGCCAGAGATCTCAAATCTCATCATTAATCCAATTACTGTAAGTCGGCCAACATCACTGTTTTCACTCAGCAATTTCACTGGTGCTCGGCACTGAACAAACTTGCTCGTCACAAACAACTTCGCTCAGCACAAACAACTTTTCTTGGCACAAGCAACTTCGCTTGACACAAGCCAAACTTGCTCGGCACAAAACAACAAGAAAAATTGTCTTTGAAAGATAAACAACTAATTACTTTTCCAAAGTGCCAACTGATCAAGTACCCTTTTATTTTCCTTAACTCATCCATTCACTTGGTCTTCTTGTTAAATCTTCTTCATCAACAATAGATATGGTACTCAAACAGATAACAATAGTCTCACCAGTTAAGGTTTTACATTAATGACAAAATAACAATTGCTTGCATTGTCACTTTCTAACAATAGTATGTCTAGTTGGAAGATATAAAGCTAATCCTATGCAAGCTCATGACAAGGCGATAAAAATGATATTCACATATTTAAAAGCAACTTCTAATTTTAGATTGCAGTATAAGAATGATGATGATTTCTCTCTAAATGCTTACATTGATATTTATTGGGCTGGTTGTATGGATGATAGAATAAGTACCAATGGTGGATAATTTTTCTTAGGAGACAAATTGGTCTCTTAGATAAGTAAAAAATAATATTTGGTATCTTTATTAATGTTATATGTTGATTACATTTTAGGAACATCTTGCTAGACTTAGGTGATTTAGATGAAGAAAACAAGAAAACTCTAAGAGATATCAATACGATGTATGATGAGGGTATTCCTATTATTTGTGATAATAAAAGTGTAAGTTTTTAGTCTTTAAAGGCACTAAGAGGGGGTGAATTAGTACAACCACAAATCTGAAACTCTTCTTAAATATATTTCACAATACCCAACATGCAAATTAAAGATTATGTAGAAACATAACAAGTAAAGAACTCACACAATGTAGACTCAAGACACAAGAATCTTCCCATCAAAACCCTTGTTAGAGGTAGAAAACTACAAGTGGAATGGTATCCACAAATTTCACTCGTGTACAAAATAAATCTACCCTTTTAGGAGCAATTATGAACACCCTATTAGGGGTATACCCAGATAAGAGTATTTTAGGCCTATTAAAAGCTAATACAAGTCGTGTTAAAGACTAATCCATGAAGATATTTCAAATTCCTTCTAAGATTCATTTGGTTATAGGATTTACACTTTAAATCATGTTAAAGATCCTTCTCACCCTATTAGGAGTGACCTATTTAAAGGATTTTACTTAAAAACCTGTTAGGACTTGCCTATTAGAATAACTGAGAGGGGGGTGAATCAGTTAGCTCCCAATTATCCTATTGTAAAGAAGAAAAAGATGATGTCTGTATTGATCTCCTAGATAGTGTTTTTAAACTAGATGTTCACATGTAGAAGAGACCAATTCCATAATTTAATCCTTTACATTTAATTTTGTATTGAAAGTATTTGAAGATTTTATTGAAATTGGGAACAAAGATTAATGGAGTAAAATACCAACCTTACATCATAGCAGATCTTAAAATGTTGTTTTATGAATCCTATGTTGAGTTTCTGGAAAATCTGAGACTGGATCTAGAATGGAAACGCAGAGATGAACAAAACCCAGAAATCTTTTTCCATTCTGAGATAGTTTTGATTTGCACCCTCAAGTCAATGTCGCCATTTGCCAAAATTTATGATTGCACCCTAGGTCATAATTGACCTAAAAAAGGCTCGGATTGAAATTCTATTTTTGGATCTCGGGAGTTTGCTGAAAAGGGTATCTGGGTCTGTACTCTATTTCACTATTCCCAAACCTGTAACTCCTGAAATAGCACCTGCAAGTATCTGAAAAAGAGGGGTTTTGGGGTGGCTATATAGGGTTTTGCCTTAGTCAAACCCCTGTTTTGGTGATCTCTACCTCCACGAATAGCCGAATATAGTAGAATGTATGTGTGTGTGTGTTTTTTGGAAAACTCTTTGAATGTGTAATGTCAAGATCTAATCCTCTAAATTAAAAACCCTAACATGAATTGTAAATGAGAAAGAAATGCATAGATTTGAATGTGATAAAGAAATCATACCAAGCCCTCAAGGCTAAAGTACTCCTACCAAACTCATAATTCATAATTGCTACCCCATGATAATGTCCTTTGAATGCTTGAAGGTTGAAAATGGTGGATCCAAGAAGGAAAGAAGGAAGATATCTCTCTTGCTCCAAAGAAGATCCACAATGGCTTGTCTACAAAGTGCTTGAAAAATGTATTAATGCATCATCATTTCTTTTCCTTCTATATCATCCTCTTTCTTTCTTGCTTCATCGTCATATAAAAATCATAATTGCCTCATATCATCTTATGATTCCTTTTCATGTTCAAATGAAGGCAAAAGAGAGTGTTTTTATAGAGATCTCAATATAGACCTCCTAGGGCAATGCAAGGGACCCAAATTCAAATTTCACCTTGAAATATGGTCCAATTACAATCACAAACCAAGGAGGGGATGTATTAATCTGAATATCAGGGAAAACACTTCCGCATCCGGACCTGGGGACCTATTTTAAGTTTTAGAACCCCGATAGGCTCTAGATTTGAAAGCGAGGACCATCACCGGACAAGGGTCAAGGTTGACCTCAACCTTGACCTAGGTTAGGGTCAACCTCAACCCTAAACTGAGGTTTCAGGCTGGTCACCTTGGGAAATCTGTAAGATTCCTAGTTCAACTGGGGACCCAGGAAGGTGAGAAAACATATAAGGATGTTAGATAGAGGCACAAAGGCCAAAGAGTAAGTGTGATGAATATTTAGGAGATCTAATACATAGGTTCTACCCAAAAAGATGGAGTCATAGAAAGGGAGATTAAGGAGGTCCTGCAAGACACTAACCCTAATCTCACCTAAAAATGCAGAATCAAGTGCATGTGCATCCTAAATGCAAATCTAATATGAAAATGTACTAAACGAGGGTGCTAAACCTACCAAAATGGAAGTGCTTCCATTTTAAGATGATACATTTAGCCCCCACTTTAGCTTAGATATGACACTACGTGAATATGCAAGCTAAAGGAAGAAAAAATTGTAAAGTAAAAAGGATATAGCCAAGTCCTCAATGTGGAGATTTTACAAGAAACCATTAGTATCTGCAACCTGCAACACAAGGTCAATGAAAATCCAAAGAGCACCAAAGCCTTACTAAGATGGTTTTGAGAAATGGGTATATCTTGTTTCATAGTCCAGTAAAGTCTGACTGATGTAGTATATCGGTCTTTCCTTACCTTCACTATCATGTTGAGCTAATAATGCACTCACAACATGGTAGATAGAAGGGTTTATTGAATTGAGCAGGTTGAAAAATAGGAGGATTAGCAAGATACTCCTTAAATTTCTCAAAGGATTGTTTACATTCCTAGTTCCAAGTAAAAGTGGTATCTTTTCTAAGCAAGGAAGTGAAAGGAATAGTTCTATCAGCTAAGTTAGAAACAAAGCGACGGATAGATTGAATTTTTCCTTGTAAACTACGTAATTGAGAAATATTCTTAGGAGGAGGCATGTTAACGATAGCATCAATATTTTCAGTATCCACTTCTATGCCTCGCTTAGAGATTATAAATCCTAATAATTTACCAAAATCTACTCTAAAAGCGCATTTCTTGGGATTTAATCCCATATTATAACTCCTAATCCTTTCAAATATTCATCTTAAAATAAACACATGGTCTTTTCTTTGTATAGATTTTGCCAAGATGTCATCTACATAATCTTCTAGAATCTTATGGATGTAATCATGGAAAGTCAAGGTCATAGCACGTTGATAGGTTGCTCCCGCATTTCTTAATCCAAAAGGAATCATGACCCAAAAGAATGTTCCCCAAGGTGTGATAAATGTGGTTTTAAGTTGATCCTCAATAAAAATAAATATTTTATTATAACCTGAAAACCCATCCACAAAAGACAATAAAGCATGACCCACTGTCGAATCCACAATCATATCAATATTGGGTAGGGGAAAATCATCTTTTAGGGATGCTTTATTCAAATCTAGAAAATCAGTGCACATTCTTATCTTATTCTCTCCTTTAGAAACAACCACAATATTGGAAATCCATTCAGAGTAATCAATAGAGCGGATGAACCCAGCACCTAATAACTTTTCAATTTCAGATTTTACTAGCAAAGCAATGCCCGGATTCATCTTTAGGATTTTTTGTTTCATAGGTTTAACATTGGGTTTAAGAACAATATTGTGAGTAACAATCTTAGGATCTATACCCGGTATATCCAAATATGTCCAAGAAAATATATCTTTATATTCAAGCAAAAGGGAAACTAATTGATCATGTTCATCTTGGTTCAAACATTATCCCACTTTGATTATTTTTTCAGAGTCATTCTCATCCATTTGAACTTTCATAGTCTCAGTTATTAATAAATTACTTTGTATGGGAGACTCCATTGGCAAAGGATAAATATTTTTTTCTTCACATTCTCCAAAATAGGCTTCATTATTCAAACAATAAGGCTTTCTTCTTTTATGATGAAACGTAGGTAAATCTTGATAAGCTCCTAAAAAATCAGCCAAGGCTTCATCCTCAGGAAAAATATCCAAACTAGGTTTTTGATCCATGTCAAGGAGAAGCGGATTAACCAATTTTAAGTGTCAACCACAGATATTATTAGCATTAAGAAGAAAAGCCGATGGTTGCTTATAAGGATTGAATCCTAGCCCGTAAGTATAATCATAAACTTCATTGTCCAAGGGCACTTTTATATCTTGGTCATATTTTCCACATCCTTTCCAATTGAATCTAGATTTCCTAAGTAAATGATAACCAGATCCATATCTATCAGCCATATCAGATTGAGTTAAAGGAGCGGCATATGTCACAATGTCATAACAATCTTGTTTTATTGTCTCAATTATTTCTTCAAGGGAAGCAGCAACAAAGTTACTTTTTAATTCCCTGGAAAGTGGAGAAGGAATAAAGACTTGCTTTTCGAACCCATTTTGTTCCTTCATGAACTCTAAATCATAAACTTTATATTATCCTATAAAAGAAGGATTAAAATCCAATATTCCCCAATCATCTTCAGTTAAAGAAGAGGATGGAACTTCAACTTGTTTAACTTCAGGAGGTTTCTCAAGTTTCTTAGTTGGTTGTATGGGTTCAGAGATCTTAGCATATTTTGCATTCAAATAAGGGTTTGGCATATCATCCGCATGTAATGCATACATTAGATTATTATAAATGAACCTAACCTTATGATGTAGAGTAGAAGGAATCGCATGCATAGTATGTAACTAAGGTCTTCCTAACAAAAGGTTAGAATTGAGAGGTCCATGCATAACATGAATAGGTGTGTGAAGAAGGACTGGACCAACCTTGATAGGTAGCATAATAATACCCAAAGTTTTCTTTTCAATATTATCAAATCCATGAATAGGGATATTATCCAGTTGAATGGTCGTGAGATCAGATTTAATAGCCTTGAGCATATCCATGCTAAAAACATTAAGCCCAGATCCATTGTCAATTAATGTTCTACGAATGATACTCTGATTAATAGAAACAACAACCATAAGAGAATCATATTGATTATGCACCTCAATAGAAGGTAAATCATCATCAGTGAATACAATAGGAGGTACAGAAGGCATAGTATGCATCCACTCCAAAAATGAATTGATGTTCTCTTGATTAGGAGGCGGAGCCGGAAGAGTAGATAAAGCTTTTTGTAATGCCTCATGATATATAGGAGAAGTTTGTAGCAATTCCCATAAAGATATCTTGGCTGGAGTAGTGCGTAATTTCTCAACTAAGACATACTCCTTAAAGGAAGAAGGAAACCTAGGTGCTTGAGGAAGAACGGGTTGAGAAGGAGGTAAAGAGGTTGGAACAGTAGGTTGCAGATTATTCCGTGTATGATAAGTATGTGAAACGGAATCTATGTTATCAGAGAAATCCAAAGGATCTTTAGGTTTACCCATAATAGTCATTCGAGGACATCCTTTTACCGTCATCAAAGGTTTAGGGACTAACATTCTAGGTGTCTCAATGTTGCAAATAGAGGAGTATGAAGGTAACCATGCACACATCCTATGGTAAAGGTCAATTGGAGAAGTTGTGGAGGAGGATGAAATAGGAATAGGATCCATGGTGATCACATTTGAACCATTTTCATTCTCACTTCCATGTACCTCATTAAGTGATCTATTCTCTTGTATAATAAAATCTTCATCAAAGTATTCAAAACAAGATTCATACATATTGAACACATAATAAAATAACAAGCATGTAAATTTTTTTGTATTTTTAAAGAAATTTTATATATTTTTATGTATTTTTGGAATATAAATGCAAGAGCATAAAAGAAAACCTACTTCTATATACATGCAAGATCTTAATATGAAATGTAAATCTAACACCAAAGAGAAAGAGTTGTCTATCGCGGGTTCAACAAAATGAAAAGAAGAAAATGATGATGTTTGTATTGATCTCCTAGATAGTGTTTGCAAACTAGATGTTCACATGTAGAAGAGCAATTCCATAATTTAATCCTTTACATTTAATTTTGTATTGAAATTATTTGAAGATTGTATTTAAATTGGGAACAAAGATTAATGGAGTAAAATACCAACCTTACATCATAGAAGATCTAAAAATGCCATTTTCTGAAGCTTGTGTTGAGTTTCTGGAAAATCTGAGATCGGATCTGGAATGGAAATGCAGAGATGAAAAAAACCCAGAAATATTTTTCTGTTCTAAGATAGTTCTAATTTGCACCCTCAAGTCAATGTCACCATTTGCCAGAATTTTTGATTGTGCCCTAGGTCACAATCGACCTAAAAAGTCTCAGATTGAAATTCTATTTTGGATCTCAGAAGTTTGTTGAAAAGGGTATCTAGATCTATACTTTGTTTCACTGTTCCCGAACCTGTAACTCCCAAAACAACACCTACAAATATCTGAAAAAGAGGGGTTTTTGGGTGCCTATATAGGTTTTTTCCTTATTCAAACCCCTGTTTTGGTGATATCCACCTCCACAAATAGCCGAATATAGTAGAATGTATGTGTGTGTGTGTGTGTTGTTTTTTGGAAAAATATTTGAATGTGTAATGTCAAAATCTAATCCACTAGATTAAAAACCCTAACATGTATTGTAAATGAGAAATCAATGCATAGATTTGAATGTGATAAAGAAAGCATACCAAGCCCCCAAGGCTAAAGTACTCCTACCAAACTCACAATCTGTAATTGCTACCCCATGATAATGTCCTTTGAATGCTTGAAGGTTGAAAGTGGTGGATCCAAGAAGAAGGAAAGAAGGAAGATGTCTCTCTTGCTCCAAAGAAGATCCATAATGGCTTGTCTACAAAGTGCTTGAAAAATGTATTAATGCATCATCATGTCTTGTCCTTCTATATCATCCTCTTTCTTTCTTGCTTCATCTTCATATCAAAATCATAATTTCCTCATATCATCTTATGATTCCTTTTCATGTCCAAATGAAGGCAAAAGAGAGTGTTTATATAGAGATCTCAATATAGACCTCCCAGGGCAATGAAAGGGACCCAAATTCAAATTTCACCTTGAATTATGGTCCAATTACAATCACAAACCAAGGAGGGGATGTATTAATCTAAATATCAGGGAAAAAACTTCCGCATATGAACCCGGGGACCTATTTTAAGTTTTAGAACCCTGATAGGCTCCAGATTTGAAAATGGGGACCATCACCTGAAAGGGGTCAAGGTTGACCTTGACCTTGACCTAGGTCAAGGTCGACCTCAACCCTGAACTAAGGTTTTAGTCTGGTCACCTTGGGAAATCTGTAAGATTCCTAGGTCAACTGGGGACCCAGGAAGGTGAGAAAACATATCAGGATGTTAGATAGAGGCACAGAGGCCAAAGAGTAACTGTGATGAAGATTTAGGAGAGCCAATACATAGGTTCTACCCAAAAAGATTGAATCATAGAAAGGGAGATTAAGGAGGTCCTATAGGACACTAACCCTAATCTCACCTAAAAATGTAGAATCAAGTGCATGTGCATCCTAAATGCAAATCTAATATGAAAATGTACTAAACAAGGGTGATAAACCTACCAAAATGGAAGTGCTTCCATTTTAAGATGATACACCTATAGTCCCAAATTCCTCCAGATGTATGTAAAAACAAATTCAAACATATAATCCAACTCGGTGAAATGTATTATGTCTCTTCTAGTTAATTACCGAGTATTAGTAAAGTAATACTATGATCACCCATCAATGTCAATAAAGTAAAGTGTAAAGCAGAATAAAAATCCACAACATTCATGCACATTGACACATAGATTTTTAACGTGGAAACCCTGCTAAGGGAAAAACCACCTGGGACCGGTAACCCAAAATATTTCACTCTTCTGAAGTGAGGTCGGTGAAGAGCCAACCCTGTTAAAGGTTACAATACACACTGTTCAATGTGACTTGGTTAGAGGATTTAAAAATAGCAGTTCTCTCTTGACCATGCATTCACTATGGGCTCAACAAGAAAACACTCAACATTCATTAGAATTTCATAATAAAGACTTTCACATCCTACTCGGTTAAGAGATTTATCTATAACAATGGTTAACTGGTAAAGTAATGATTTGAATCAAATACAACTTTGTTTTGCAGATTTTTAGATCTATGCTAAGTACATAATACCTCTAATCAATTTTTTCACTTTAGTTCATCTCATACTTCATACTTTATTCTTCTCGATAATGCTCTTTCCTTTGTCGTACAGTGATGTCTGCAGAAAATGCTCAGTTCTTTCTTTAACTAGTTTGATCAGTCATGCATAAACTTTGCATGTGCACATCAAGTGTATTTATGTATATTTCATAATGAATCTCTTGTCTCTTATATATATCATAGCTCATTTAATTTCTATCCTTCATATTTTGCTGCTTAATCTCCATCGTTAATTTTTTCGCTTAAACCATCCTTGGCAGTTGTGCTGAAAACACGTTTCAATCTTTATCGTCCAATGTTCCTTGAATTTTCATAACCGTTTGATCAACATAAAAAACTTTATCTTTTACCTCAGAATCATCAATTGCCAACTCAACATTCTATTCGGCCTCAGTTTGATTAAATTTCTCAATCAATACCATGTTGTGTTGGCGATCCCTAGCTCGGTTATTATTGTACTTGATATATACTGTGTTTTACTCGGTGTTCACTCTCTCTCGATGTATAAAGAACTCTTCATTTTACCAACCACAAACTTTGCTTGTTCTAAATCTTCAATCCATAACAAATGTTTGTCACCATAATGATACTCAAATAAGTTGACATCAATGACAATACATTAACTGATACTGTTTATCATCACTTCTATAACTCGGTTGACTATCAACAAATTACTTCAAACATACAATTAGTTGTAGTTCATAAATCTCTCCCTTTGGCATTGATGGCAACACAATATGAAATATGTAGTATAAAAATGCCATATAAAAAGACCAAACTTATGTTCTACAACTGCAACAATTTTGTATCTCTCCCTAGCTTGAATATATAAACTGTTTCAGCATTAAAAACTCACCATGCAGACTCTCCCTACATATTTGACTTGTCTGTTCTTGAATCTCTCTGTATATTAGCTATTTCTCTCCCTTTCTCTTTTCTCCCTTTGATGGATAGATATTTCATTGATCATTCTCTCCCTTTGACAAATATTCCAAAAAGAAATATGCAGCTCTTCAGTAGCCAAAAAAAATCTCTGGTTTTCGGTGTAGTAAGTACCTTGTAGTGTATTGATATGTTTGTGTCAGTCCAATTCTACTTTGCATCAACGTGATTGATATTCTAATTTAATGTAGATTGATGCAACCTCCTAGTCATCTTAGTGACCAATAGACAAGGGACAAACCCCTAGTATACCTCTCAAGTACTCAAATGTATCCTTCAGTAAGGGTTTGGTGAATATGTCTACAAGTTGTTCTTTTGATTTTACATATTCCAGTATCACTTGTTTATCTTTTACTTGTTCCCTCAAGTAGTGATATTTTATAGATATATGCTTTGTCTTTTCATGCATCACAAGATTATTTGAAATATTTATAGCACTTGTATTATCACTGGGTCAGTGATCTCTTCATTCATGCCTTTCAATAGTTGTTTTATCCATGCTATGTTTGAATAGTTTGCAGTAGCAACAACATATTCTGCTTCTATAGTTGACTAAGATATGCATTCTTGCTTCTTACTTATCCAAGTAACTAATCTATCTCCTATAAAGAATGCTCCACCAGTAGTTCTCTTTCTATCACCAATGTTCCCAGCCCAATCAACATCAGTATAAACTTTCAGTTCAAACTTTCCTTCCCTTTTGTACCATAGTCCATAATCTTTAGTATTCTTTAGCTATCTAAATATTCTTTTTACAACAGTCATATGTGATTCTCTGGGATTAGCAAAAAATCTTACAACAATTCCAACTACGTGTGCTATGTCTGGTCTTGTGTGTACAACATACATCAATTTACCAATCACAGATTTGTACAAAGTTTTATTTACCTTCGGCATCTTATCTTCTTTTGTTAGTTTGCATCCTGTCACCATAGGTGTTCCGACTAGTTTTGATTCTTCCATTATGAATGTCTTCACTACTTCTTTGATGTATTTTGATTGATTAATATAGATACTTGTAGTCTATTGTAAAATTTGCAAACCAAGAAAAATTTTGATCTCTCCAAACATTAACCTTTCAAATTCTTTCCTCATTTCATCAGCAAACAAAGTGCATATGTAATCATTACCTCCAAATATAATATCATCAACAAACATTTCAGCAATAAGGGTCTTATCAACATTTCCTCTTTTCAGATACAAATTGCTATTATCACTTATTCTAATAAATCCAATACTTATAAGATAGGAGTGTAGTCTTTCATATGATGCTCTCAGTTCTTGTTTCAGTCCATATAAATCTTTGTGTAACTTACATACCATGTTTATCTGATTAGGATCAACAAATCCTTCAGGTTGTTCAATGTATACCTCTTCTTTCAGTATTCCATTAAAAATGTAGACTTAACATTGA
Source organism: Thuja plicata (assembly GCA_018584345.1). Taxonomy (NCBI): domain Eukaryota; kingdom Viridiplantae; phylum Streptophyta; class Pinopsida; order Cupressales; family Cupressaceae; genus Thuja; species Thuja plicata. Next base: position 1,116,110 of record MU226052.1, on the reverse strand, counting down.
TCTGATATACTTTGAATCCTTTATATGATGTGTATGCAAGTAATTTTCTAACTCCTTCAAGTATAGCAATGTGTGCAAAAGTTTCTCCATGGTCAATCCCTTCTTCTTGTGCATACCCTTTGCAAACTAATCTTGCTTTATTTTTGGTTACATCTTCATTCTCATTCAATTTGTTTCTGAATATCCATTTGGTGCCAATGGCATTCTTATCACTAGGTCTCAGTACTAATGTTCATGTCTTGTTTTTATGTATCTTCTCAATTTCCTCATTCATTGCAGTAATCTATTCTTCATTTTCTAATGCATATCTAACAATAGTAGGCTCAAATTCACAAATTAAACATGTGTTGTCTTTCAACTCACTTTTTGTCATCATGCCAGCTCTTTTATCTCCAATAATCTGATTTTTTGGATGATGTCTTCTAACATATTTAGCAAGTACATGTTCAATTCTTTGTTCTTTATTATCTTCTCATGTAGGTTCAATGTGTTCTTTTTCATGATCTTTAGTTTCAGCATTTTCCTAATTCTTGGTCTATGCTACCTGTTTCCCGGTGACATTACCCTATTGCATGGTAACATTAGGCATTTATGTTTGTATAGTATTAGGTTCTTCCATGTAGAAAAATCTACTGTAATCTTATGGTTCTTTCATGTTGTCCTCATCATTCTTCTCAACAAATTCATCAACTTTCACTTTTGCACTTTCAATGATTTTGTTAGAAGTCTTGTTCAAACATTTATAAGCTTTAGTCTTAGTAGAATATCCAAGAAATATTCCTTCACCACTTTTTGAATCAAATTTACCATTTTGATCATCTTTCAGAATATAACACCGACTTCCAAATATTCTAAAATAGTTCACATTAGGCATATAACCATACCATAGCTCATAACATATTTTGTTTGTATATTTCTTTAGTTGTACTCAGTTCAGTGTGTATACAGCAGTGCTAACTTCCTCTCTCTAGTATGTTTGTGCAATATTATTTTCAATGAGTAGTGTTCTAGCACAATACACAATTGATCTATTTCTTCTTTCAGCAATTCTATTTTGATGTGGTGTCCTCGGTGCAGAAACCGGTCTTTTGATTCCATACTCATTACAAAAGTTAGTGAAATCATTAGAGATAAATTCACCTCCTCTATCAGATCTCAAACACTTCATTTATCTACCAGTTTCTTTTTCCACTTTAGCTTTGTACCATTTAAACATCATAAATGCTTCATATTTTTCTTTTAGGAACATGATAGTCATCAGTCTAGATTATTCATCAACAAATGAAATAAAGTATATGTCCCCATAATAGCTCTGTGTTCTCATTGGTCCACATAGGTCTGTATGAACTATCTCCAAAATATCATTAGATGAAAAATTCTCTCTTAAAACTAGATTTTGACATCTTTCCCATTTGACAATTTTTGCACATTACATCGCCTGGTTTAGATAAGCTCGGTAAGCCTCTAACTTTTGTTTTCTTACTAATCTTAACCATGTTGTCAAAATTTACATGACAAAGAATTTTATGCCATAACCATATTGTTGGAAATGAGATAAGTAACTGAGAGGGGAGGGGTGAATCAGTTACTTCAAAACAAATCCTTTGTCCCTTAGATGCCTTAAATACTTTAACACTGTTACTCAGTCAATTAAGATATTCTTCTGTAACTCGGATGTCAAAGAAATCTTTATAATATCCAATGCAATTATACTTTAGTGAGTAAGTGCAAAAACATAAAGCATGAAACAAATAACATATACACAGGTGACACCAAGATTTAACATGGAAACCCAATATGGGAAAAAACACCAATGTAACTAGTTATTGTTTTTCACTCTTCTGAAGTGAGCCCTATTAGGAGCCAACCCTATTAAAGGTTACAATAACATACTGTTATGTGTGACCCTGTTAAAGGATTTAATCACCCTATGAGGAGTGGCCTTGTTAGAGGTCTTCAACACTTCAACATAGAAATGCTACCTTGTGAGAGGATTTACAAAAAGACTGGTAAGTCTACTCTATTAAGATATTTGAGATCACTACTACAATTGTTAAAAAGTAACAATGAATTGACATGTATGTGTAAGCAACTGTATTTGCTGATTCATATCTCTATTTTGATTATGACTGGATCTTTGTTGATCAGATATTCTATTGCAGCTCCAAGTGATCACTACTCAATCAGAATCCCATCTGATTTTGCCTTCACTCTTCATGTCACATAATTCCACACTTCTTCTTCCACCTTTTCACACTCTTTTTCTTTTTCTTATCTTCTCTTATTTCTCTCTTTTTCTCAATCCAAACTTGAATTTTCGTATATATGATGACCCCTGTCAAGTCGGCTTGAATACAATTTTAAATAAGCAATAAATCACAATTCAGTCAGCCTCATATAATCAATTAATTATAGAATGTAAATCACTGTTAGTCGGCTAGCACTGAATGCCCAACCATGAATGAAATTCCCGAGTGACTCGGTCAACAGTGAACTTCTTCAATACCCAACTGAACTCGGTCAACACTAAAAAATTCATTCTATTCACCAACTATGCTCAGACTGAATGTAGACATTTGTGTATCATCGCTACATAAGTGTATATACATGTAACATCAATGACAATACACAATTGAATAATTGTCTTCAACAATCTCCCTCTTTGGCATTGATGGCAACACAACATGCCATAATACAAAGAATTGTAGAGCAATAGAAAACTTTCTTTAATGTCCTTAGCTTCATTCTAATTCTTATCCAAAAACTCCCTCTGACATCAAAATCTTCCTCTTACTGTTATGGACTCTCTCTTAAGTGATTCTTTATGTATTATAGGAAATTCTCTCTCTTTGACAACAGATTCCAAAGACTCCATCTTCTCAAATACCAATAGTTAGTACTATTTCACTTTGTAATTGTGATGTACCTGAATGTACTAATTCATCTGTAATGTTCTCTAATGTACCTACATCAACTAATAGATCTTCACTATTGCTTGGGTTGATGCATCACTAAACTCTATTTTAGTGAGCTTTAGTTAGGGGAAGCACCCCTAGCTTTCCTCTAAGATACAAGAATGCATCCTTAGGTAAATGTTTGGTGAATATGTCTACAACTTATTCTTTGGTATTCACATATTCCAACCTTACTTCTTTATTCTGTACCAATTCCCTCAAAAAATGATACTTTATTGCTATATACTTGGTTTTGGTGTGCATCACAGGATTCTTTGAAATGTTAATGGCACTGGTGTTGTCACAATAGATAATAATTGGTTCTTTTACTTCTTCCTTCATTCTTGACAAAAAATTCTTGATCCATATGATGTTTGAACAATTTATTGTTGTAGCAACATATTCTTCCTCTGTTGTAGACTGAGAGATACAATTATGTTACTTGCTAGTCCAAGACACTAACCTCTTTCCAAGGAAGAAAGCTCCACCACTAGTGCTTTTCCTATTGTCAACACTTCTAGCCCAATCAGCATCAGTGAATGCCTTTAAATCAAAGTTTCCACCTTTCTTATACCATAAACCGTAGTCTTCAGTACCCTTCAGATATCTCAGAATTCTTTTGATTTCCATTAGGTGATTGTCTCTAGGATTAGCTGAAAATCTTGCAACAATACCAACTGCCAATGCAATATCAAGTCTGGTGTGAACAACATATTGCAATTTTCCAATCATGGATCTATAGTTAGTTTGATCTACCTCTTTTGAATCATCATCCCTAGACAATTTTTGTCTAGTACACATGGGTGTTCCAACAGATTTTGAATCTTCCATACCAAATTTCTTAAGTATCTCCTTGATATATTTTGATTGAGTAATGTATATACCATCCTTCATTTGATGTACTTGTAATCTAATAAAGAATTTGATCTCACCAAACATAGACACCTCAAATTCTTTACTCATAGCTATAGAGAATGCTTTGCATAAGGTCATCATAACCAGTGAATAATATATCATCAACAAATATCTTTGCTAATAGTATTTTGTTTTGTGGCCCTTCTTTGATGTATAAGATACTGTTATCATTGGTTCTCTGAAATCCAATACTTACTAGATAGATATGCAGTCTTTCATACCAGGCTCTAAGCACTTGCTTTAGTCCATATAATGCTTTGTGTAGATTGCAAACCATATTCCTTCTGCTAGGATCAAAAAATCCTCTAGGTTGTTCAATGTAGACTTCTTCTTCTAGGATTCCATTTAGAAATGCAGACTTCACATCCATTTGATATAATCTGTATCCTTTGTGTGTAGCATATGCCAGAAGAGTTTTGGCTCCTTCAAGTCTTGCAATAGGACCAAAATTTTCTCCATAATCAATACCCTCTTCTTGATCATATCCTTTACAAACTAATATGGCCTTGTTTCTAGAAACTTCACCATTTTCATTCATCTTATTTCTAAAGACCCACTTGGTTCCAATCACATTCTTTTCGTTTGGCCTACGCACAAGAGTCTAAGTTTTGTTCTTCTCAATCTGCTAAATTTCTTCATTCATTGCCTCTATCCAACTTTCATCATTCAATGCATCTTTAACAGTTCTAGGTACAAATTCACTTAGAAAACATGTACCTTTGAGTTTTTTCCTTGTCATTACACCTTCTATCTAATCTACAATTATTTTCTCAGGTGCATGATGCCTTCTAACATATTTTGAAAGTACTTGATCCTTTAGTCTAGATTCTATACTTGATCCACTAGGTCTGTCATTCTCAAACATTCTTTCCCATTCTTTTGTCTGATGCTCAGGCTCCATTGTCTGTGACTTGGGTTCCTCTATCTGATACTTGGTTTCATCTGTCTGTGACTCAGTCTCTTCTACTAACAGCTCGGGTTGCACAGTTTGTGCTAGTATATTTAGTGGTCGACAGTTCTGTTGTCCAATCACCACTTCTCGATTCATAGGTATAGTATCAGGTTCATGATACACAAAGTTCTTGTAGTCTTCAGGATCTTTACTACTCTTCTCTTCACATTTTTCTGCAAACTCATCAATCTTGACATGTACACTTTCTATGACTTTATGAGTAGTAAGATTTAGACATTTGTATGCTTTTCTTTTACATGAGTAACCTAGGAATATTTCTTCATCACTTTTTGCATCTAGTTTTCCATTTCTTTCTTCCTTCAAGATGTAGCATCTACTTCCAAATACTTTGAAATAATGAACATTAGGTTTATATCCATACCATAATTCAAAAGGTGTCTGGTTACTACCTTTCTTCAGTTGAACTCGGTTCAAGGTGAACATTGTAGTTTTGATGGCCTCCTTCCAGTATTTGGCAGCAACATTGTTTTCAATCATTAGGGTTCTGGCACAATCCATAATGGATCTGTTTCTTCACTCTGTTATTCCATTTTGTTGTGGTGTACCAAGGGCAGATATCTATCTTTTTATTCCTCTCTCATTATAGAATTCATTGAACTCGTTAGAAATTAATTCTCCTCCTCTGTCAGATCTTAGGCATTTTAGTTTCTTTCCTATTTCCTTTTCAACTCTTTCGAGATACCATTTAAATTTTTGAAAATCTTCTTATTTCTCTCTAAGAAACATGACAGTCATCATTCTGGAATGATCTTCAACAAATAGAATAAAATGCTTCTCTCTAGTATAGATTTTTGTTCCAATTGGTCCACATAGGTCAGTATGTACCAATTCCAATACTTCATCATTATTGTAATTCTTGCTTTTGAAACTTGTCTTGCTCATCTTTCCAATTTGACATTTTTTGCATATTTCTAACTTGGGTTTCTTCAAAATAGGAATACCTCTGACTCTCTTGTTCTTTCTTATGTTTACCAGATTATCAAAATTTACATGGCACAACCTTTTATGCCATAACCAGATTTTTTCTACTTGTGCAATAAAGCATGAACCTTCAGTGAGTCAATATAGAATAGATTACCTTTTGTTTGCCTGCCAGTTCCGAGTAGGTTCCCTTTACCATCCAGGAGCTTGGCCTTACCATTCATGGATTCTACCTTGAAGCCAATGTTGTTCAGTTTTGCTAAACTAAGTAGATTTCTCCTTAATCCTTCAACCCAATAAGCATTATCACATTTGATTCCATTTGTTAGAGTAATGCAACCTTTTACTTTTATAGGGCAAGGTTCATCATTCCCAAAACTGACACTCCTACCATCATAGTGTTCAAGATGTTCAAATTTCATCTTATCACCAGTCATGTGATGAGAACAACCACTATTAATTATCCATGTGTCATTTTTTATTGATGTGTGAGAAAAGTGTTGTCTTTTCATCTTCGTCATCTGACTCATCCTTAATAGCAATATAAACCATTTCATTTTCTTCTTCATCACTGTCAAAATCTTTAGCAATATAACAATACTTCTTACCTTTATCCTTGTATCTTTTGTAGTTCTTGAAATCTTTCTTGTTTTTGAATTTGTTGAACTTTTTATCATCTTTGTCTTCTTTGTTTAGACACTTTGCAGCAATGTGACCAACCTCATTGCATGAAAGAAAATCAATGGTGTTTTTCCTTTGTATTTTCCTTATGTGGCTCTTCTTGCAAGTAATGCTTCAATGATGTCAAGATATTCATCATCGGGTTCATCATCACTGTCACTTTTAGTCTGCTTCCCTTTTGATTATCTATCCTTCTTACCAAGGTTTAATTTAGCTTTGAATGCAGACTCAAGATTGCTAGAGCTAAGAGAGTAATTGTCAAAGTTGTCTAGCTCAAAATTTGCAAGCCTTCCCACTAATGTATCTAGACTTATATCCTTATTGTACCTCATCTCTTGAATAACTAAACTCTAATAGCATAGATAGGAAGTAAAGTTCTCAGTACCTTGTTGACCACTGTTGTATCTTCAATTATTCCACCTGTAGATCTGATGGCACTCATAGTCTTCTTAATTCTTTCACTGTATCTTGTAATGTCTTCTCCTTCTTTCATTTTCATCTGGTCAAATTTTCCTCTTAGACTTTCTACTTTGGCTCTCTTTACATTTGCATCTCCTCCATGAATTTCCTATAATTTCTTCCACATATCATAGTTTGTAGGGCAGTCCTTGACTTCATCAAATTCTGAGTAGCTGAGTGAAGAAGCTATATCAATCATCATTATATTATGAAGCTTTTGTTCTATCATCTATTCCACAGTCATAGTCCATGTTGGTTCCACATATTTTCTTTCCAAAAATTGCAAACCAGCATCTCCGATAGTAGATAGATGTAGCTTCATCAACTCTTTCCATGATATGAAGTTGTCTTTGTTTAGATTTGGGATCTCCCTTCTGTAAGACATCTTTGATCTTTAGCTTAGGTCTTGAAACCTTCTCTGAAAGCACTTGAATCTCTAATACCAATTGTTTTAAATGAGATAAGTAACTGAGAGGGGATGGGTGAATCAATTACTTCAAAACAAATTCTTTGTCCCTTAGATGTCTTAAATACTTTAACACTATTACTCGGTCAATTAAGATATTCTTATGTAACTCGGGTGTCAAAGAAATCTTTATAATATCCAATGCAATTATACATTAGTGAGTAAGTGAAGAAACATAAAGCATGAAACAAATAACATATACACAGGTGACACCAAGATTTAACGTGGAAACCCAATATGGGAAAAACCATCAATGTAACTAGTTACTATTTTTCACTCTTCTAAAGTGAGCCCTATTAGGAGCCAACCCTATTAGAGGTTACAATAACAAACTGTTAGGTGTGATCCTGTTAAAGGATTTAATCACCTTCTGAGGAGTGGCCTTGTTAGAGGTCTTCAACACTTCAACATAGAAATTCTACCTTGTGAGAGGATTTAAAAAAATATTGTTAAGTCTACTCTGTTAAGAGATTTGAGATCACTGCTACAATTGTTAGAAAGTAACAATGAATTGACCTATATGTGTAAGAAACTGTCTTTGTTGATTCAGATCTCTATTCTAATTATGACTGGATCCTTGTTGATCAGATATTATATTGCATCTCTGAGTGATCTGTACTCAATCAAAATCCCATCTAATTTTGCCTTCACTCTTCATGTCACAGAATTCCACACTTTTGCTTCTTCCACATTTTCACACTCTTTTTCTTTTTCTTATCTTCTCTTATTTCTCAATCCAAACTTGACCTTTCATATGTATAGTGAGCCCTGTCAAGTCGGCTTGAATACACTTTTAAATAAGTAATAAATCACAATTCAGTCGGCCTCATATAATCAATTAATTCTAGAATGTAAATCAATGTTAGTCGGCTGGCACTGAATGCCTAACCATGACTAAAATGCCCGAGTGACTCGGTCAACACTGAACTTCTTCAATACCCGACTGAACTCGGTCAACACTAAAACAACTCATTCTATTCACCAACTGTGCTTGGTTTGAATGTATACATTTGTGTATCATCACTACATAAGTGTATATACATGTGTAACATCAATGAAAATACACAATTGAATAATTGTCTTCAACACGTATATCTTCATTCTTTTCCAATAAGCAAGTAGTTTCAGCAGTGTCAAGGTAGAATATGTTACCTTTTGATTGTTCACCCGTGTCAATCAACTTTCTTGTTCCATCATAGATTCTAGCTTTTCTATTTTCAAATGCAACTCGGTGACCTATGTTATTCAGCTGTGAAACACTCAATAGATTATAATTAAGTCCTTTCACCCAATATGAATTCTCACATGTGATTTGATTGTTCAGCATAATAGTAACTTTTCCTTTCACTTTACAAGGTGTATCATTTCCCATTCCAACAGATCCACCATCATAATGTTCAAGAAATTCAAATTTTCCTTTGTCTCCAGTCATGTGATGTGTACAGCCACTATCAATAACCCAAATATCATGCTTACCAACTTTAGAAATAAGTGTTGTTTCTACATACCTTTCATCTTCATCTGAATCATCTTTCAATGCTACACACATTGTCTCAATATCTTCATCATTGTCAGAACCACTGTCATTATCTTTATCTTCAGCAATGTAACAAGTCATCTTGCCTTTGTCTTTATAATCTCGATTATCTATTCTATCATACTATCGGTTGCTTTTATAGTCTCGGTCATCCTTTCTATCATTAGATCTGTCATTTCTTTCATCATTCTTTTTGTTAGGGCATTTTGCAGAAAAATGGCCAATCTCTTTACAATTAAAACATATCAAAGGTAGTTTACCTTTATATATTCCTTTACCTTTGTGCAATCTTCTAACTATTAAAGCTTCAAGTTCATCAAGCTCCTTATCATCACTATCATTGTCACTACTATTTCTGATTATGTGTTTGCTACTAGATTTACCAATTTTCAAAGTAGACATAAATGAGGATTCCATAGAAGGTACAATATTGTTGTCAAAATAAATCAATCTTCCAACAAGACTATCAACAGTAATATTATTTCCAGGTGTTGCTCTCATTTCATGTATTGTAGAGACTCTTATAGAATAAATAGGCAATAAGGTTATAAGAATCTTACTCACAATAGTGTCTCCATCAATAGTTCCACCAGGTCCTCGAACAACATTCACAACTTCCTTAAGTTGGGTACTATAATGTGTTATGTTCTCTCCTTCTTTCATTCTCATATCATCAAATTTTCCTTGGAGACTTTCAGCTTTAGCTCTCAGTACATTTTCATCTCCTCCATAAACTAGTGCAATATTTTCCCACATCTACTTGGAATTTGTACATGTATTGATATCCTCAAATTTAGAATAAATAAGTGAAGAAGCAAACTCCACCATTATAAAGTTGTGTTCATGTTTCTCTTTCATTTGATCAATAGTCAAGGGTCTAGTAGGTAGAATGAATTCATTATCTAGGTAATCTACAATATTATCTCCAATCTCTGATAGGTATAGTCTCATCCTTCTTTTCCATGTCGAGAAGTTCTCCTTGTTCAGATTTCGTGTGTCTCTCTTATACATCTTGTGATCTTTAGCTTAAGTCCTTCAAAAAAAAATTCTAAGCATTGTATGCTCTAATATCAATTGTTAGAATAACTGAGAGGGGGGTGAATCAATTAGCTCCCAATTATCCTATAGTACCAAATTCCTTTAGATGTATATAAAAACAATTTCAAACATATAATCCAACTCGGTGAAATGTATTTTGTATCTTCTAGTTAATTACCGAGTATCAATAAATTAATACCGTGATCACCAATCAATGTCAACAAAGTAAAGTGTAAAGCAAAATAAAAATCCACAAAATAATAGAAAGGGTGCTTCAACAAGGAAAAACTAGAAGAAGCCCTATTCTAAAGGTTCAGAAATAGAGAAGGATAGTGATGAGGATATTGTGGAGGGAAGCAAAAAGAAAAATGGTAAAAAGTTGACAAAGAAGAAGACACAGATTGTTGAGTTGGAAACAAAGAGTGAAACTGAGGAGGTGAAAAAGGAGGAGATTAAGAAAAGAAAAAATGGGGATGGCCAGGAGAAAGCTAAAATTAACCGTAAGAGTTCTAGTAAGAGGAGAATTGATCTAACCTTGGATGAGGAAGAAGTGAAGGAAAATACAGAGGAGAATTGGGAGGAAGAGGACAGAGGGGAAAACAGGGAGGAGAGAAAAGGTGAGAACATTGATGACAAAAGCCTTAGGGAGAAAACTAAAAAAAAATAAGCAGGGGGGAGGAAATATGAAGGATGATAAGGACACCAGGATAGATGAAGATTCTGGGGAAAAGGACTGTGACTACCATGACAATGTGGAAACATGGGAGAATCATGTACATGTGGACAACAAAGATTGTATTGCGGGTTTCGCTGGCCTAGTAAGCAATTTGATTGATGATAATGATAATTTGAAAAAATAAGTAGATATTATGAAGGCAAAGATTAATATTCTCAAAAGTATGGGAATTGGGGAAAATCTGGTGGTTGTTTGTCTAGATGAAATGAAAGAAGTTGTAGGGAACTCAGAAGGCCAGGCGAAGTTTATTAATAAAGTGGGGATAATTGAGAAAAAAATCAAAGATATCCAAGATAGGGTTGAGAAAGATGACAGTGTTGTGTAGATCACAAATCTGACTACAAAGGTGGAGATATTGGAGGCTACAGTTAAAAAAATAGGGGAGTAATGTTTGATGAGTCTTAAAGCTTACTGTGGCCACGCGCAGATATTGATGGAAAAACTGGAAAAGGATAACAAGGATAAGGATTGTAGAGAGATAAAGGAGGCTATTGGCCTGGGATCGCGCACCAAAGCTAGTACAAAGAAGAACAACCCTAAGAAGGACAAAGACACTATAGAGTTAAAAGAAATGGTCAGCAATATGTAGGTTATGGTCATCGAAGCAGAGGAACTTGTGCAAGGAATGTAGCTTTCCTTTTTGTTGTCCCTTAGGGGTTTTTTGTTGTCCCTCTTTTTAATGATGTTTCTATGGGACATTTTTGGCTCGGTTGTTTGTTTTATGTTTCCTTTCCTTTTTGGGTGCCTTGGCACAGTTGTATCTTCTCTTTGTTGAATATATATTTTAAACTCTTTTTAGGTTTCAGGTCCTTGTAAAACCTGTTAAACTTTAATACTTTGTAAAGGTTTCAGGTCCTTGTAAAACCTATTTTTACTTAATCAGAACAATCCACAACATTTATTCTCATTGACACATAGATTTTTAACGTGGAAAACCCATTGGGATTAATGGGAAGTATGTACTAGGAGGGGAGGGGTGAATCAGTACCTTTAAAACTTTTGTATCCCTTTTATCAATTAACCTTTGTAATCAATTGCATATCCATTCAATCTTATTTAAACTATCTTGATGTGAGTTATATCAAATAATAACATTAACATACATGTGAACATTCATAGAAACATTTATGAAAGTAAATTGACACAACACAAGATATGATATCACAGAAAACTCCTATGAGGAAGTAAAAACTGTGGTGGGGATGACACCCACAAAATCTTCACTATCTACAGATTGGAAGGGGTCGGTTAAGGCTTACAATATTGATCACTTCTGATGATCTACCCTATTAGGAGTATTGGTGGAGACTTTTTAAAGTCTACTCTGTTAAGATCTTTAGCAATACTGTTGAGTGTGCACTCAGTTAAGAGATTTATTGTTGGATGGTTAAATCCACCTTCCTTGAAAGGATTTTTACACTTTGCTCCACTTGTTAGAATGATAGAAAATTACAAATTGACCTGGTAAATACAATCTCCTATTGTTGATATAGATCTAATTTAGTTTACATAAAAATATTATCACCTAATTGTGATTGAATAATACCTCTGATTCTCGGTATGATCTATTCTTGGTTCTTGCTAACCAAATTCACCTTTTGTTGTTCATGTTCTTGAAACTCTCAATTTGATCCATAGATGTGCTCGTATGATTCATTCATTTTCTCCTCTCTCTTCACATCATCTATTCATGCATAATAATGAATGATTGCATCATCTATTTATAGATGGATTGACATCATTGAGTTTTGATAAAAACAATGTTACCTCTAAGATCAAGTTTACAACTTATACCTAGATCTCCTAGTTTATGTGTTTTAAATTGGTTAGACTGATTAAAGCACTTAAATTCATGTGTCTTGTCCCTAAAGAAATGGATTTAAAACAAATATATATTCTATAAATAGAATACACTTTCTTTATCTGATGTGGAAGTCAGATCCACTTTTTGTGGGCTGGAACTAAATTTTGGTTCTGCCTGTCGGTCATGCTTGACTGTCCTTCAGTTTTGTTCTGTTGGTTTTACTGTAACTATCTTGTCGGTCTGCACTGTAACTTTCATATCGGGTTCCTCTATCGGGTTCCACCTTATCTTTATGTCTTTGTGATTTCAGTTTACACACTAAGTTGTGTCATCAGTTCTCTTAGTATCTGATCTTCGGTTTTCTCACTCTTGTCTTTCAATGTATGCTTACTGAAAGTGTTGTTTTCATACTAATGGAAAATTAATGTCATTAATCTCCCCTTTGACATTAGTATCAAAAACTGACATGTGCAAAATACTAACAAAATGTTAAGTAAATACAACATATATAATCCTTAGTCATTTAATGACTCCCCCTATGTATATGCTGGTATATCTGTACATATGATGTATTTCCTTATACATATCATTTTCATCATTTTCTCCTTTGTACTCATACTACCATTTTCTCCATATAACGATACCATATACATATCATATTTATCATTTGCCCATCTGAATGAATGAATGTACATATCATCATTTTCCCCCTTTTTTGATATTAAGGGCAAAGGTCTTTACCTTTAGAGCTTATCAAAAATGTGGGAGTGTAAAGTCTTCATGTCTTCCATCATCTTCTCCCATTGTTCTTTGAGGTTTTCCAGAGCCATGTGCTCAAGTGTGATCTTGGAGTGCATGTCGTAGATGTTGTCTACTACAGACATCTCTGGGGTTGTTATCAGTTGCCTTGCTAAATTTATATGATGTTGGAGTAGTGTAAGGTTTGGTAGAAGTTGAGCTTGGAGCTCAGTTACTTCTTCCCTAAAGTGTGTTTCTGCCTCCCACAGCTCTTGCCTTAACTTTTTAATCTCTATGATCTTCTCATAATGAAGTTTGACTACATTGTCTCCATCGGTGGTTAAGCTTTGTGCACTATTTGCTAGATCTGTATCCAGCTTTTCAATGTTGTCACTATTCTCCTTAGTGAACTTTTCTATTGTGCTCAACTTTTGAATTAAGGCTATAGCTTCATATATGATTGGATCAAATTCAGTGATGAATTTAGATAGCTTTACCTTATTTACTGCCACTTCTTGGCTGATGTTCTCAATGAGCTTTTGTTGGTACTTCATCTTGGCTCTCTCCTCAATTACCTTTTCAGCATCAATGTTCTGAGTTGTGATTGCATCGGTGAGGGTAGCTAATTGATTAAGTATTTGCTTGCTTTGATCAATATCAACATCGAGCATAATTTGATGTAGTATGTCCCATGTTGTCTCCAGTACCATGGAGTCCCTATGTTGTTTCTTCAGCTTCTCCTGCAATGCCTTCCTCTGGCATATCTCTCCATATTCTTGTAATGCTTCAAAGTCAAGTGTAGATGGGTGACACTTTGGTATTTCTATAAGTTCATCCAATGTGACCTATAACTTGTTCTTCTTTGATTTCTTCTTCTTCTTCTGAGACTTAGGAGAATTTAAAACCATTTCCAATTTCTCGGCCTTCTCTTTTGTGCTTGATGAAGTGACCTGGTGTGCTTGATGAAGTGACCTATTGTGCTTATTTCTGCTGCTTGGCATTGGTTTCATCTCGTTGGGTGTTTGCAAATGTCTCCACATTCACCTTAACATCGTTGGTAGCATGCTTGTCAGTTTTCTCAGGAGTACCATCTTTAGGTTTTTCTCCTTCATTGGTGTCCTTTGCTTCATCATTCTTGGTTTCTGCATTCTTGTCTTGTGAATCTACATCCTTTTCCTTATCTCTACTAGTAACCTCATCAGTGTCAGTTACATCTTGAGTATCTCCAATGTCTTTTTGACCATCCATGTTGTCTTTGTTTGCTTCTTCCCCTACATCCTTTTGAGTATCCTTCTCAGGTGACTTTCTTGATTCTTGCAGGATATTGATAGCATGTATCAATATTGGCATATTGCCTAGAATATTCACTTGTGCAGTATGAACTGTTGTGTCCTTCTCATTAGTTTTATCATTTGCAACAGTGACATCTTCATCCTTAGTCACTTCCTCTGCAGGGTCATCGGTGATGTCAATGATATTTATGTCCACAATGTTGTTATTTGTGGTATCTGGCCATGATTCATATGCAATATTTTTAGTCTTGTTGCATGTTGTATCATCTTCTGCTTTATCTAACTCAATAGATGTGTCATCTTGAGTTGCCTTGTCAACATCTTGTTGTTGAAGGTCTTTGTCGGGGCTTTCCTCCTCAATAGGTCTATTCATAATCTTGCACCATTTCTTGTGGCTTTCTTACTCAAGCTCTATAAGCTTTCCTTCAAGTAATTTGTATGCTCTTAGCTTCGGTGAGAATTCATTTTTATACTTATCCATCATTTCATCAATTTCAACCTTCTTTGATTTAGGTGGCATTAGAGAAACTAGTACTCTTTCTCTTATCTCTTTTTCATTCTTCAATGCAAATTTCCAACAGGAGTATAATCTATCCAAGAGTTCCCTTGGTACATAACTACCTTCAAATTGTACTAGTCACATTTGAAGTTGTACATTTTTGCTATGATGGCATCCTCAATTTTATTTTGATCTTCTGGATTTAGTTTCAGCCATCTTCTAATGTTTGAATCTATAATAGATCTAGAATTTTCAATATATACACAAATGTCATCAATAGATTCAGGTTATTTTACCTTGACACTTTCTGCCTCTACAGCTTCATCTTTCTCGGTGTCTTATATATCCTCTCAGGTTCTTATGAATTTCCTTCCTCTTTTATTTTTCCCTCTTTTCGGTGTGGGAGCTTTCCTCTTGTAAGTCCTTGCCTTTCCTTTCTTTAGAGGTGAAGGAGTAGAATCTTTTGATGTTTGGCTTCTTGTCCTAGAAGCAGTTGTTGTCCTTGGCTTTTTAGTCGGTGGAGGAGGTGGTGAATCTGACTCTGTTTCTTTAGATTCATCCTTTCCTTCATCTTTATCGATAGATAAATGTTCTTCGATTTCTTCCTCCTTTTCAACTTCTTCATCCTGTTCAACTTCTTCTTCAGTTGTTGATAGTATCTTCTTTAGATTCTTCACCATCTTGTCTTTCTTCTTGACAATTTTCTTAACAAATAGGCCAAATTTGATTCTTGTCTTGGCCTCTTCATATGTTCCAAATTTTGGTTGTTTCTTGTCCAACAGTTCATGGTTCATTAATCAAGGCATCAATTGCCTTAGTTGCAAGATCAATGTTGATCTCATACTCTAATGGTTGCAACCATGTTGTCCTCGGTACAGTAGGCTTAATTTATGCATTTTCAGTGTCAACCATGAAGCATATCTCATCCTTATATTGTTCAATGAGTTGCTCGGGGATTCTTACCCTCTTTTGCATTTGGTCTTTGAATACACTGAAGTATTCATCCATGACTCTCTCAAAGTTATCACCCAATGTAGCTATGTTCTAACTAATTTTCATGGTGACCAATTTGGTGTTGTCCCATTTAACATCTCCAACCGATGAGAATGTTTCTTGAAAGTAAAAGAAGATACAAATTATTAGTGAGGCAAACTTACATGTGTTTGACTTTGCATTCCTGATGGTTTTTAGATTGTCCTTCAAATTATTCAGGAGTAGTTCAGATAACTCTAATTTTGTTCCCTTCTTCACAATTTTGAATGCTATGTCCACTGCACCTGATGCTATGTTGTTCAGTCAGCTTTCTTGGAATAATTTATAGCCCATAACACATTCACCAAACTTGATCTCATCATCAGATATTGTTGTAACTTTTAGTCCTCTGCCATCCCATTTGGATCCTATCATTTTCTCGGTCTTGGCCTTTGCTATATGCTTTAGTGCCTTTACTTTATCAGTTATGGGGTAACCGGTGATTGCATGAATGACGTCTTGGGTTATTACCTTTGGTTCATCAAGCCATAGCTTGTTTTTATGTATTCGGCTTAGCACTAACCGAATCCATTCAGTTTTGAAAACCTTTGGGAACATTAGGGAATTTGTGAGCCCTTTCACTTCAATATGTTTGTGTTCATCCTTAATTATTCCATTGTCATTGCACAACTTCTTGTAAGCTTCTTCAACCTCTGATGTTCCTATCTCTGCAATCTTGTAGTGTATGAACGATCGAACAAATTCCACAAGTAAAACCCTAGCTGGAATGCATGAAAATGCACTAGCATCATTGGGTTGTGAGGAAACCTGAGGATGGATCTTGTAATTAGGTTCCTCACACGCCAAATTCTTAATGAGTTTGAACTCATATTTCTTTGTGTTCTTGGATTTTACAGTTCGTAAAGTTGGGGCAATTTTCAAATTTAGGGCTTCCTACGTAATGTGTAAAAATAGAGTTGTTGGTCTCGCAGGACTTATTGTTTGTGCTTGCAAAGATTTCTTATCTACTTGGGGGTGTTGTTTGGTCGAGTCGTGATCGCTCTGTAACTTGGTTGCTTTCTGCTCAAAAATCACCTTGGTTGCTCTACTTTGGGTGTCGTGACAAATGAGTCGTTCCACTGACCTATTTATAGGTGTTGCCCTAAAATGTGTGCCATAAATGCTTACTAACTCCTTGATGTATGAAGACTGATTTTTTCAGTGAAGGCTTCACTTTCCCTTGGTGACACTTAAAACATTTTGGAGCATTCGTTGTTCACTTTGGTTTTACCAACAGGTTTCAGTATCACTGACAACTTGTTCATTTTATTGTTTACCGACGAGGCTTGGTTTATACTTAGCAACTTTGCATTCAACCGATGCTTCTCAGTAAATGTAGGTAGTCTTAGTTTTGAGTGTATACTGACGGGTTTCAGTATATATACCTGAAGGCATAGTTTATCATAGATCTTAACAAGTAATACCATGATGCATATTTCTTATGCTAATTTGGAATTTATAATAACATACTATGGAACTGATTTAAAATAATAAAATGGGTAATGAAGTTCCATACTTACTTGTTCTTCTTAGGTGGGGGTGGTGATGTCATCAGATCCATTGGATGGGGTGTCACCATTTGCATTGCTCGTTCCAGCTTCATCATTGCTTGAACCTTTTCTCCACATTTTGTATCTAGCCCTCCAAATATCTTCAATGGTGTTTTCATTGGGATATGTGCTTGTCTCTGTCATTCGGTCTTTGCAGTCTTTCTTGAGATGACCAACTTTATGATAGTGTAAGCATGTCATTCCGGGGCTAGTCCAGCCTCTAGACTTTCTAGTCCATTGTCTCATATAGTTTGCAGCAATGTGACCATATCTTCCACATGCTATACAATTTGTCCAAGTATTGTAGCCACGTACATACTGATTACCGACTCTCTTTGGTTGATAGGGAGTTTCTTGACCTTTAGGCTTCCATGCTTGCCTTTTCTTTTTCCAGCATTCAAGAGTTGTGTGCCCATTCATTTTGCATGTAGTACAATATTTGTCCATGTAGGTTTCCTTCTTTGGTTGTTTCATCTCAGACTTACATTCATATGTTTTATGTCCCTTTTTATTACATTTATAACATAATCCTATGAATGAAGATGTAGATTTAGGAATACCTTTCATTTTGCCTCTGCATACATTTGATGTATGGCCTTTCTTTCCAGAGTGACTGCATGTAAGCTTTCTTGGTCTTGAATTTTTGTAGACATTTTTTGGGTCAGCTTGATTTGATGATTCTCCATTCTCGATAAAACCTAGACCGGTATTGTTGTTGACTCTTCGTTGTCCTTCAACAAAATAATCCATTCTTTTATTTCTTTCTTCAAATTTATTGATATTTTCATTATGTTGTTTCTGAATTCTTATTTCATGTTTCAACTTTTTATTCTCATCCCTCAGTTCACTGATAGCTTCTATTCTTTCAATGAGTTCAATATTTAATATGTTTGCCTCTTGACTCATAAGAATAATCTGATTTGTAATTTCATGGTGATGCTCTATAAGTCTTTGTATTTTAGACTCTTTTTCTTGTAGCTTTTTTGTGATCATTCTTCTATCATCAATAGCTAGTGTTCTTTCTTGCTCAACTTTCTAGCATTGTTCACGACATCAATCATCCTTACCATCTGTGTCTCTTGATCGATTTGCAGAGATTTAACTTTTCCACCCAGATGTAGATTGATTTCAATTAGGCTTGTGATGATTTCTTCTGATGTATCTGATGTTTTGCTTGTAGTTGATCCTGAAGACTCAAAAAAATATGGTATCTCTTCCTCATGATAATCTATCTCATTACAGTGAGATGACATATTCTTTCTTTCATCTAGCAGTTGTCTCATGTTGATTCTAGCTTCTTTATACTATTCAAAGAGCATCTGAATTTCAAGCTTTTTGTTCTCAATATTTTTATCAAGTCTATACTTCTCCATTGTATGATATTTTCTCTTAAGCCTTTAATATTTCCAAGAAGATACTTAGCTCTGATACCAATTGTTGGTATTTATGGGAATTATGTACTGAGAGGGGAGGGGTGAATCAGTACCTCTAAAACTTTGGTATCCCTTTTATCAATTAACCTTTGTAATCAATTGTATATCCATTCAATCTGATTTAAACTATCTTGATGTGATTTATATCAAATCATAACATTAACATACATTTTAACATTCATAGAAACATTCATGAAATTAAATTGACACATAACACAAGAAATGATATCGCAGAAAACTCCAGTGAGGAAGTAAAAACTGCGGTGGGGATGGCACCCACAAAATCTTCACTATCTGCAGATTGGAAGGGGCCAGTTAAGGATAATAATTTTGATCACTTCTGATGATCTACCATGTTAGGATTATCAGTGGATACCTATTCAAGTCTACTCTATTAAGAGCTTTAGCAACACTATTGAGTGTGCACTCGGTTAAGAGATTTGTTGTTGGACGGTTAAATCCACCTTCCTTGAAAGGATTTTTACACTTTGCTCCACTTGTTAGAATGATAGAAAATTAAAAATTGACCTAGTAAATACAATCTCCTATTCCTAATACAGATCCAATTTATTTTACATAAAAATATTATCACCTAATTGTGATTGAATAATACCTCTGATTCTTGGTATGCTCTGTTCTTGGTTCTTGCTAACCAAATTCACCTTTTGTTGTTCATGTTTTTGAAACTCTCAATCTAGTCCATAGATGTGCTTGTCTGATTCATTCATGTTCTCCTCTCTCTTCACATCATCTATTCATGCATAATAATGAATGATTTCATCATCTATTTATAGATGGATTGACTTCATCGAGTTTTGATAAAAACATTGTTAACTCTAACATCAGGTTTACAACTTATACCTAGATCTCCTAGTCTATGTGTTTTAAATTAGTTAGACTGATTAAAGCACTTGCATTCATGTATCTTGTCCCTAAATAAATGGATTTAAAATAAATAGATATCCTATAAATAGAATACACTTTCTTTATCTAACGTGGAAGTCAGATCCACTTTTTGCGAGCTGCAACTGACTTTCGATTCTGTCTGTCGGTCATGCTTGACCATCCTTAGGTTTTGTTCTGTTGGTAGGATTGTGTATCATCTTAAAATGGAAGAACTTCTATTTTTGTAGGTTTAGCACCCTCATTTAGTACATTTTCATATTATATTTACATTTAGGATGCACATGCACTTGATTCTGCATTTCTAGGTGAAATTAGGGTTAGGATCATTTGGGTCCTCTTTAATCTCCCTTTTCTATGACTCCATTTTTGGGTAGAACCTATGTATTGGCTCTCCTAAATCTTCATCATAATTACTCTTTGGCCTTTGTGCCTCTATCCAATATACTAGTGTGTTTTCTCACCTTCCTAGGTCCCCGGTTCACCTGGGAATCCTGTAGATTTCCCAAGGAGACCAGCCTGAAACCTCAATCCTGGGTTGAGATCAATTCTAAACTAGGTCAGAATAAAGGTCAACCTTGACCTAGGTCAAGGTCAAGGTTTTCCTTTACCTAGGTCAAGGTCTAGGTCGACCTTGACCTCTGTCAGGTGGTGGTCTCCACTTTCAAATCTGGAGCCTATCGGGGTTCTAAAACTTAAAATAGGTCCCCGATTCCGGATGCGGAAATTTTTTCACTGATATTCAGATTAATACATCCCCTCCTTGGTTGGTGATTGTAATTGGACCATAATTCAAGGTGAAATTTGAATTTGGGTCCCTTGCATTTCCCTAGGAGGTCTATATTGAGATCTCTATATAAACACTCTCTTTTGCCTTCATTTGGACATGAAAAAGAATCGTAAGATGATATGATGCAATTGCAATTATGACATGATGATGATGCAAGAAAGAAAGAGGATGATATAGAAGGACAAGACATGATGATGCATTAAGACATACAAGCACTTTTCTGGACAAGCCATTGTGGATCTTCTTTGGAGCAAGAGAGACTTCTTCCTTCCTTCATTCTTCTTGATCCACCATTTTCAACCTTCAAGCATTCAAAAGATATTATCATGGGGTAGAAACTATAGATTGTGAGTTTGGTAGGAATACTTTAGCCTTGGGGGCTTGGTATACTTTCTTTATCACATTCAAATCTATGTATTGCTTTCTCATTCTCAATTCATGTTAGGGTTTTAATCTAGAGGATTAGATCTTGGCATTACACATTCTAAGCTATTTCAAAGAGAAACACACACACACACACATACATTCTACTATATTCAGCTATTCGTGGAGTTGGAGATCACTAAAATGGGGGTTTGACTAAGGCAAAACCCTATATAGCCACCCAAAAACCCCTCTTTTTTAGATATTTGCAGGTGTTGTTTCGGGAGTTACAGGTTCAGGAATAGTGGAACAGAGTGCATATCCGAATACCCTTTTCGGCAAAATTTCAGGATCTGAAAATAGAATTCCTGTTGGAGACTTTTTAGGTCGATTCTGCCCTAGGTCAGAATTAGAAATTATGGGTCAATGGTGACATTGACTTGAGGGTACAAATTAGAACTATGTCAAAACAAAAAAAGATTTTTGGGTTTTGTTCATCTCTGTGTTTCCATTCCAAATCTGGTCTCAAATTTTCCATAAACTCAATATAGGCTTTAGAAAATGGCATTTTCCGATCTTCTATGATGTGAGGTAGGTATTTTACTTCATTAATCTTTGCTTTCATTTTCAAGTCTATATCCATTATCAAATACAAATTAAATGTAAATGGTTAAATTATGGCATTGGTCTCTTTTATATATGAATCTCTATTGTGCAAACTCTATTTAGGAGATCATCCATATTTTATACCTTACATTTTGGTGAACCCGCGATAGAAAACTCTTTCTCTTTCGTGTTAGATTTACATTTGATATTAAATCTTGCATGCATATAGAAGTAGGTTTTCTTTTATGCTCTTGCATTTATATTCCAAAAATACATTAAAAAAAAATCTTTAAAAACACAAAAAAATTTACATGCTTGTAATTTTCTTGTGTATTCAACATGTATGATTCTTGTTTTGAATACTTTGATGAGGATTTTATTGTACACGAGAATAGATCCCTTAATGAGGTACATGGAAGTGAGAATAAAAATGGTTCGAATGAGATCTCCATGGATCCTATTCCTATTTCATCCTCCTCCACAACTTCTCCAATTGACCTTTACCATAGGATGTGTGCATGGTTACCTTCATGTTCCACTATTTGCAACATTGAGGCATCTAGAATATTATTCCCTAAACCTTTGATGACAGTAAAAGGATTTCCTCGAATAACTATTAAGGTTAAACCTAAAGATCCTTTGAATTTCTTTGATAATATAGATTCCGTTTCACATGCTTATTGCACACAGAATAATCCTCAACCTACTGTTCTAGCCTCTTTACCTCCTTCTAAACCAATGCTTCCTCAAGAACCTATGTTACCTTCTTCCTTTAAGGATTATGACTTAGTTGAGCAATTACGCGCTACTCCAGCTAAGATATCTTTATGGGAATTTCTTCAAACTTCTCCTACATATCATGAGGCATTACAAAAAGCTTTATCTACTCTTCCTTCTCCACCTCCTAATCAAGAGAATATGAATTCATTTTTGGATTGCATGCATACTATGCATACTATGCCTTATGCATCCTCTCTAAAAGACTTGGATCACATGTAAGGTAGTCATTAGGGAAGATGGAATGGGTCCCTTGTAGACTCTAGTATCTGATATACTCTCTACTCACACCTGAATAGGATACATTGGGATCCGCCTTTGTATCCTCAGTCTCATCTGTCTCACTATCTACAATATTTGCTATTATAGGTCGGCGTATGGCGCCGGGTCTCTGATAGTATCTTGTCAGATATTTGTACTGAGGTACTATCCGGGGAACCCCCTGTGTCAAACCAAACTATCTCATCACTCTATCATAATAATATGGCATCACTGCATGACTGGTAGGACCCTCTAGTAGCTTGCACTGCTAGGAGTGTCTCAACTAGTGACAAGTATCTGGCCATCCTGTCATCCAATAGTATGGTCTCCATATCACATTAATACCTAGTATATGGTCAAAGCGTACCCTCCAAAAGAGGATATCTCCATACTATCAGACATCTTCTAGCAGATATGTAAAGGCTCTTGGTGTGCTCGCATCTACCATCACTAGAACACCTTGTGGTCGGGTACATGTGTAATGCTCAAACATCCAAACCTGTAGCAAGGTGCACACTGTTAGACTCTCCCACTGAAATTTCACTAACTGACTCAATTCATGATAAATATGGGCTAACATGTTGTGGACCCATGAGAAAACAATGTTTTCACTCTCCATCTTGTGTGCGAGATGGGTGAATGGTTCTAAGAAAATTGTACCCTTTGTGTTGGGTATTACAACCAAAGAGAGTATACATAGCATCACTCTCTGTACCAATGGTTTTGGACCTGCTAGTATGGCTGATAGAGTGATCTGATCGGGTCCTCATCTGTGGTACTCATCCCAAACAATAATCTACATCTGAAAACACCTCAGGAGGGACCCGCTACACTCTCAGTCTAATAGGCTAACCTTGGACTGGAAGTCATAGGATCCTATATACATCCTCCAATATGATCATGATCTCTCCTGATGGAAGATGGAAGTAACAAATGTCCTCGTCCCATCTCTCTATCATGGCTGATATTATGGGCCAATGAAACCTCATCTATGGTAGGACTTCTACCCAGTACAATCCCACATCTCTCAATAGATGTATCTCCTCCTATTGTTGCTCAGACAAGTTCTCTTTGATAGACAGTAAAAGCCCTCCAAAGGGATGCTCTCAAAGATGGAAAAGATCTTGTGAGCACAAACAACATCATATCAGTAATCTATCATCAAATAACTGCAATACTCACTTGACCTAGTCAAGGTTGACCTTTAAGGTCAACCTTTCTGGGTTAGGTTCAACCTTTTTGGGTCAGGGTTGACCTTATCCGTAGAAAGAACAGGACCTTCCCAGTTATGGTTTACCTTCGAAGGTCAGGGTCGACATAACTGGGTTAGGGTCAACCTTTTTGGCTTAAGGTCAACCTTTCCTATAAAACCAGGAATTTCTCAATCAAAAACATCAAAAAAAGGCACCTACCTCAAGCAGTGGATGTCTGCTAGCTAGGCACTATCTCAGGACCTCCATGCGACTCTCTCAAATTTCTTCTCTCTTTGGCATTTTGCTCCTTGATTCCAAGCTCTAAAAATGGTAAGAATGAGAAGGTAAGTGTTCTTCATCTTATTTATAGCTTTAAATTAGGGTTTTATTAGGGTTTCATTTGAATTTACTTAGGTCAAATTTGAATTTCCCTTTACATGCATTTAGATAGGCATTCACTCTTTTCATCATAACTTGAGTTTGGTAGCTCTGTTTTCAGTGCCGTCAATGGTGTTGGAATTGTGATTCAAATACCTAACCTCTTAAATCAGTTTAGGAAAGGAATTTTCAAAAAAGTTCATATCTAGTGTATAGATCTAACTTTATCACCATGTTTCACCTTTCAGAATTAGTAAGCTGAAACAAGGGGGAATAAGGGGCTCTATGCACTTCTCAAAACCATATCATTAAGGCTTAGTTTCTCTATGGATTTCCATTAACATTTTATATTTCAGGTTGTGGATACTAACGGTTTCTTGCACAATCTCCACATTGAGGACTTGGCTATATCCTTTTTACTTTACAATGTTTTCTTACTTTAGCTTGCATATTCACATAGTGTCATACCTAAGCTAAAGTAGGGGAAAAATTTATCATCTTAAAATGGAAGCACTTCCATTTTGGTAGGTTTATCACCCTTGTTTAGTACATTTTCATATTAGATTTGCATTTAGGATGCACATGCACTTGATTCTGCATTTCTAGGTGAAATTAGGGTTAGGATCCTTTGGGTCCTCTTTAATCTCCCTTTTCTATGACTTAATTTTTGGGTATAACCTATGTATTGTCTCTAATAAATCTTCATCATACTTAATATTTGGCCTCTGTGCCTCTATCCAACATACTGGTGTGTTTTCTCACCTTCCTGGGCCCCTGGTTGACCTGGGAATCCTGCAAATTTCCCAAGGACACCAACCTGAAACCTCAATTTTGGGTTGAGGTCAATTTTGACCTAGGTCAAAATTGAGGTCAACCTTGACCTAGTTCAAGGTCGAGGTCATCCTTGACCTAGGTCAAGGTCAAGGTCGACCTTGACCTCTGTCAGGTGGTGGTCCCCCGCTTTCAAATTTGGAGCTTATCGGAGTTCTAAAACTTAAAATAGGTCCCCCAGTCTGGATGCGGAAGTGTTTTCCCTGATATTTTCCCTCCTTGGTTGGTTATTGTAATTGGACCATAATTCAAGGTGAAATTTGAATTTGGGTCCCTTGCATTGCCTTAGGAGGTCTATATTGAGATCTCTATATAAACACTCTCTTTTGCCTTCATTTGGACATGAAAAAGATTCGTAAGATGATATGATGCAATTACGATTTGAAATGATGATGATGCAAGAAAGAAAGAGGATGATATAGAAGGACAATACATGATTATGCATTAAGACATACAAGCACTTTTCTGGACAAGCCATTGTGGATCTTATTTGGAACAAGACAGACTTCTTCCTTCCTTCCTTCTTCTTGATCCACCATTTTCAACCTTCAAGCATTCAAAAGATATTATCATGGGGTAGCAACTACGGATTGTGAGTTTGGTAGGAATACTTTAGCCTTGGGGGCTTGGTATGCTTTCTTTATCACATTCAAATCTATGTATTGCTTTCTCATTTTTAATTCATGTTAGGGTTTTAATCTAGAGGATTAGATCTTAGCATTACACATTCTAAGCTCTTTCAAAGAGCAGCACACACACATACATTCTACTATATCTGGCTATTCATGGAGGTGGAGATCACCAAAATAGGGGTTTGACTAAGGCAAAACCCTATATAGCCACCCCAAAACCCTTCTTTTTTAGATATTTGTAGGTGCTATTTTGGGAGTTACAGGTTTAGGAACAATGGAATAGATCACAGATCTAGATACCCTTTTTGGTAAACTTTCAGGATCTAAAAATAGAATTTCTGTCAGAGACTTTTAGGTTGATTCTTCCCTTGGTCAGAATTGGAAATTATGGATCAATGGTGACATTGACTTGAGGGTACAAATCAGAACTGTGTCAGAACAAAAAAAGATTTCTGGGTTTTGTTTGTCTCTGTGTTTTCATTCCAGATTTGGTCTCAGATTTTCCTTAAAATCAACACAGGCTTCATAAAATGGCATTTTCTGATCTACTATGATGTAAGGTGGGTATTTTACTTCATTAATCTTTGCTTTCATTTTCAAGTCTATATCCATTATCAAATACAAATTAAATGTAAATGGTTAAATTATGGCATTGGTCTCTTTTATATATGAATCTCTATTGTGCAAACTCTATTTAGGAAATCATCGATATTTTATACCTTACACACTTTAACTATCTTGTCGATCTGCATTGTAACTTGCATATTGGGTTCCTCTGTCAGGTTCCACTTTATATTTATGTCTTTGTGATTTTGGTTTACACACTAAGTTGTGTCATTGGTTCTCTTTGTACTTTGTCCTCTTCGGTGATCTCTTAGTATCTGACCTTCGGTTTGCTCACTCCTATCTTTCGGTGTATGCTTATCAAATGTGTTGTTTGCATACTAATGGCAAATTAATGTCATCAAACCTTGCTAAGGGAAAAAACACCTGAGACCGGTAACCTAAAATATTTCACTCTTCTAAAGTGAGCTCGGTGAAGAGCCAACCCTGTTAAAGGTTACAATGCACACTGTTAAATGTGACCTGGTTAGAGGATTTAAAACTAATATTTCTCTCTTGATCATGCCTTCACTATGGGGTCATCAAGAAAACACTCAACATTCATTAGAATGTCATAATAAAGGCTTTCAAGTCCTACTCAGTTAAGAGATTTATCTGTAACAATGGTTAAATTGATACAGTAATGATCTGATTTAAATACAACTCTATTTTGCAGATTTTTAGATATATACTAAGTACATAATACCTCTAATTAATTTATTCACTTTAGTTCATCTCATACTTCATACTATGTTCTGCTCGGTAAGTGTCTGCAGAAAATGCCTAGTTCTGTCTTTAACCAGTTTGATTAGTCATGCATAAACTTTGCATGTGTGCATCGGGTATATTTATGTATATTTCATAATGAATCTATCGTCTCTTATATAGACATCATAATTCATTTAATTTCCATCCTTCATATTTTTCCACTTAATCTCCATTGTTTATTTTTCTGCTTAAACCATCCTCGGCAGTTGTGTTAAAAACAAGTTTCAATCTTTGTCATTTGATCTTCCTTGAGTTTTCATAACCCTTTAATCAACATAACAAACTTTATCTTTTACCTCAGAATCATCAATTTCCAGCTCAACATTCTAGTTGGCTTTGGTTTGATTAAATTGCTCGGTCGATATCATGTTGTGTCGGCGATCCCTAGCTCGGTTATTACTATGCTCGGTATACACTTTGTTTTGCTCAGTTTTCACTATCTCTCGGTGTATACAAAACTCTTTATTTTTCTGACCACATAAACTTTTCTTGTTCTAGATCTTCAATCAATAAAAAATGTTTGCCCCCATAATGATACTCAAATAAGTTGTCATCAATGACAATACATTAACTGATAATGTTTATCATTACTTATGTAACTCGCTTGACTATCAACAAATGACTTCAAACATACAATCAGTTGTAGTTCATCAATCTTTCCCTTTGGCATTGATGGAAACATAATATGAAATATGCAATATAAAAATGCCATACAAAAATACCAAACTTATGTTCTACAACTACAACAATTCTATAGTTCTCCCTAGCTTGAATATATAAACTGTTTCAGCATTAAAAACTCACCATGCAGACTCTCCCTACATATTTGACTCATCTGTTCTTGAATCTCTCTGTAGATTAGATATTTCTCTCCCTTTCTCTTTTCTCCCTTTGATGGATAGATATTTCATAGATCATTCTCTCCCTTTGACAACAATGCCAAAAAGAAATATGCAGCTCTTCAGTAGCCAAACAAAATATCTCTGGTTTTCAATGTAGTAAGTACCTTGCAGTGTACTGATATGTTTATTTCATTCTAGTTCATCTTTACATCAATGTGATTGATATTCTAATTTCATGTAGGTTGATGCAACCTCCTAGTCATCTTAGTGACCAATAGACAAGGGACAAACCCCTAGTCTACTTCTCAATTACTCAAATGTATCCTTCAATAAGGGTTTGGTGAATATGTATGCAAGTTGTTCTTTTGATTGTACATATTCTAGTATCACTTGTTTATCTTGTACTTGTTCCCTCAAGTAGTGATATTTTATAGATATATGTTTTTTCTTTACATGCATCACAAGATTCTTTGAAATATTTATAGCACTTGTATTATCACAGTAAATTATCACTGGGTCAGTGATCTCTTCATTCATGCCTTTCAACAGTTGTTTTATCTATGCTATATTCAAACAGTTTGCAGCAGCAGCAACATATTCTGCTTCTACAGTTGACTAAGATATGCATCCTTGCTTCTTACTTGTCCAAGTAACTAATATGTCTCCTATGAAGAATGCTCCACCAGTAGTGCTCTTTCTATCATCAATGTTCCCAGCCCAATCAACATCAGTATAAATTTTCATTTCAAATTTCCTTCCCTTTTGTACCATAGTCTATAATATTAAGTATTCTTGAGAGATATAAATATTATTTTTATAGTAGTCATATGTGATTCTCTGGGATTAGTAGAAAATATTGCAACAATTCCAATTGCATGTGCTATGTCTGGTCTTGTGTGTACAACATACATCAATTTACCAATCATAGATCTGTACAAAGTCTAATTTACCTCAGGTGTCTTATCTTCTTTTGTCAGTTTACATCCTATCACCATAGGTGTTCCGACTAGTTTTAATTATGCCATTCTAAATGTCTTCAGTACTTCCTTGATGTATTTTGATTGAGTAATATAGATACTTGTAGTCTGTTGTAAAATTTGCAAACCAAGAAAAAATTTGATCTCTCCAAACATTGACATTTCAAATTATTTCCTCATTTCATCAACAAACGAAGTGCATAGGTTATCATTACCTCCAAATATAATATCATCAACAAAAATTTCAGCAATAAGGGTCTTATAGTTATTTCCTCCTTTCTAATAAAAATTGTTGTTATCACTTGTTGTAATAAATCAAATACTTATAAGATAGGAGTGTATTCTTTCATACCATGCTCTCGATACTTGATTCAATCCATATAAATCTTTGTGTAACTTACATACCATGTTTGTCTGATCAGGATCAACAAATCCTTCAGGTTCTTCAATGTATACCTCTTCTTCCAGTATTCCATTCAAAAATACAAACTTAACATCCATATGATATACTTTAAATCCTTTATATGCCACGTATGCAAGTAATATTCTAACTCCTTCAAGTCTAGCAACAAGTGAAAAAGTTTCTCCATAGTCAATCCCTTCTTCTTATGCATCCCCTTTGCAAACCAATCTTGCTCTATTTTTGGTTACATCTCCATTCTTATTCAATTTGTTTCTGAATATCCATTTGGTGCCAATGACATTCTTATCACTCGGTCTCAGTACTAATGTCCATGTCTTGTTTTTCTATATCTTCTCAATTTCCTCATTCATTGCAGTAATCCATTCTTCATTTTGTAATGCATCTCTAACATTCTTAGGCTCAAATTCACAAATTAAACATGTGGTCTTTCAACTAACTTCTTGTCATTGTGTCATCTCTTTTATCTCCAATAATATAATTTTGTGGATGATGTCTTCTCACATATTTAGTAGGTACAGGTTCAATTTTGTTTTCTTCATTGTCTTCTCCTGTAGGTTCATTGTGTTCTTGTTCATGGTCTTCAGTTTCAGCATTTTACTGGTTCTTGGTCTGTGCTACCTGTTGCCCAGTGACATTAACCCATTGCACGGTAACGTTAGGCATCTGTGTTGGTATAGTATTAGGTTCTTCCATGTAGACAAATCTAATTTAATCTTCCGATTATTTCATACTGTCCTCATCATTCTTCTTGGCAAATTCATCAACTTTCACATTTGCACTTTCAATTATTTTTTTAGAAGTCTTGTTCAAACATTTATAAGCTTTAGTCTTAGTATAATATCCAAGAAATATTCCTTCATCACTTTTTGAATCAAATTTACCATGTTGATCATTTTTCAGAATATAAAACCAACTTCTAAATATTCTAAAATAGCTCACATTAGGCGTCTAACCATACCATAGCTCATAAGGTGTTTTATTTGTATCTTTCTTCAGCTGTACTCGGTTTAGTGTGTATACAACAGTGCAATCTACTTCTCTCCAGTATGTTTGTGCAACATTATTTTTAATCATTAGTGTTCTAGCATAATCCATAATTGATTTTTTCTTCTTTCAACAATTCCATTTTGCTATGGTGTCCTCGGTGTAGAAACCTGTCTTTTGATTCCATACTCATTACAAAAGTTAGTGAACTCGTCAGAAATAAATTCACGTCCTCTATTAGATCTCAAACACTTTAGTTCTCTACCAATTCCTTTTTCCACTTTAGCTTTGTATCATTTAAACATCTTAAATGCTTCATATTTGTCTTTTAGGAACATGACAGTCATCATTCTAGAGTAGTCATCAACCTAGTTGTGTAGTAGGGGTGGCTTGTAATAAGCATCGGGGCCCGCAAGTGGCTGCCAAGATCACTTGTTACAAGTAATCTTAACAATTGATAATATAATACAGTAATTGGGGTTTTTTAAATGAATTAATAAGATATAGCTCCTCACCCATGCTTGAGTGCTAGTATAGGATAAGATGGAGGATAAGATGATGCTTGTCCCCTTGAGAAGTGTGTATCTAACATAGTTAGTGACTTCCTCTGTTGGAGAGGTCATTGATGTTGGAATTATATTGAGACAATGTACTGAGAGGGGAGGGGTGAATCAATACCTCTAAAAAATTTCTTGGTTAGCCCATTAACCCTTAATCATTAGTTTGTAAATTATCTTATCTAATTGTTCATCTTTCTTTATGCATATGCAATCATATCATAAATTCTTTAGTATGTAACCATAAAAAATACATTCATGAAAATAGATAACACATAACACAAGATATGATATCGCAGAGAACTCTTGTTAGGAAGTAAAAACTGCGGTGGGGATTGTTACCCACAAGACTTCACTATCTGTCAATAAGAAGGGGCCGGTTAAGGCTTACAATTGGTCACTTCTGATGACCTACCCTATTAGGAGTATTACAGTGGAGACCTGTTAAGATCTACTTTGTTTGAAGCTTTAGTAACACTGTTAAGTGTGCACTCTGTTAAGAGATTTATAAAGAACGGTTAAGTCCACCTTCTACAAAAGGATTTTAGATGTGATGCACATGTTAGAATGTAACTACATAAGTCTTTGATCTGATGATGAATGCAATCTTTAATTGTTGATAACAGATCCTATTAAGATTCATACATATTATTAATCATCCTTCCATGATTGAATAATACCTTTATCTGCTCATCGGTAGCCTCTCTGTGTTCTTGACAACTGATGTGTTTTGTTTCTGAACGTTGCATGAATTCTACCTTCTGCTCCTTAGATGCTCTTTGCGGCTATCAACAACAATGAATTCATTACTCACAATTGAGTTTAAACATCTATTTATACTAAATTAGGCTCAATTCTTGATTCATACATCACAAATTAACTCTAGATCCAAGGTTTACAA
The DNA here is from genome assembly GCA_018584345.1 of Thuja plicata. Lineage (NCBI taxonomy): Eukaryota > Viridiplantae > Streptophyta > Pinopsida > Cupressales > Cupressaceae > Thuja > Thuja plicata. The sequence continues at coordinate 1,084,292 of MU226052.1, read as the reverse complement.
CTTGACCTTGATCTTTAGTTAGATATGTTTTAGATCTGTTAGGATGCATTAAAACATTTACATACAGCTTGCTTGACCCTCAAGTTATGATTTAAAATAAATTAAAACTCTATAAAAAGAATTACATTGTTTTATCCGTCGTGTAAAAATTAGATCCACTTTTTATGGGTTCTTTAACTGACTTTCGGTTCTGACGGTCGATTTTCTTGGTCGTCGGTGTTCCTTTCTTGAACTGATCATCAGATATGCCTTTTCTGTTCCTGTCGAGTTAGTTCTCAAAAACTATGTCGTCGGTAATGCTTGTGGTCGCCGGTGATGCTTGTCACTTTTATACTTAGCATTTTTCATGACCTTTGTGTTCTGTCGGGTATGCTCGTTGTTCACCAGTAATGCTTGTAATCTGTCGGTGATGCTTGTAGTCTGGTGGTAATGCTTTAGTCTACCGGTGATCTATGTCAATGTTTTTCACTAAGTGTACTAATGGAAAAATAATGTCATCAATCTCCCCCTTTGACATTAGTATCAAAAACATGATATGTGCAACATACTGAGTGTATTAGTATGTACACC
>MU226052.1:1043481-1062207 GCA_018584345.1 Thuja plicata | reverse complement strand
GACCTCCAGAAGCTGAGAGAGAATGTGACGACTATGAAGAGTCAGCTGATGGACTCTGAATGCCTTCTGAAATCTATGTTCTGACTTTGCTGCTGGCGGGTTTCTTCTCTGTTTTCTTTCCAGCTGTCCTTTTGATATTTTTTTCATGGTTGTAATTGTTGAAAATTCTGGGTTTTGACCCTCTGTTGATTGTTCCCATCTTTGGGTCAGTCTGTTGCTTGTGGGGCTTTTTTAGCCTTTCCTCTCTTTGTTTTGTTAAAGGGTTTCGGGGTTCCCTTCAAAACCTGCTTTTACCATAATCAAAAACAACAGTTTGCAATTCGACGGTCTCAATCTTAATGCAATTGAGAAATTATATGTATATTTGTGTCTACATTCTACTGCTAATTTACACTTTGTATGATTCCTTAATTTGATTTTGGTACATGTGTACTCTAAAAAAATGAATTCAAAACAATGTTGCGACAATAATTTGCAAGTCAATGTTAAAACAATGCTGCAATAACAATTTCCAAGTTGATGGTCCCAATTTTAATACAATTAAGAAATTAGATGTATACTGGTGTCTACATTCTGCTGCTAATTTACATTTTGTATGATTCCCTAATTTGATTTTCATATGTCTGTACTCTAAAAAAAGTGAATTCTATTGATCCTATTTCTGGGATTTAAAATGCTTTTGTTGAATCATTTTGTTTAGAATTAGATCTCAGGCTATGATGTGTTGTGATTTATAATGGTTTAGTGGCTATTTGGGGTTATTTTGGAGAGTGCAATTGATGGCATGTGGGTACATTTATATAACATGTACTATGATTTAGAACCATATATCTTGATAAACTTGTTGTTCATTTTTTTTTTCTGCATCTAACAAATTATTCTTTTACAACATATAATTATCACTGATAACAACATTATTTTTTCTTGTATTAAGGAAAATGGCAAGCAATTCTAAGTTAGAGATCACTCGCCAAGTGATAGAGACTCCCTTAGTGTGCTTGCACAAGCTTACTAGGACCCTAACTATTCCTAGTTTTTACAAGACCCTATTCTTTCTTCTAGGATTTTCCAATTCCTTACTTAGCTAGTTTAGGACCTCTTCGATACCTCTCTAAGAGATGGTAACCATTGTGCTTCACTAGGGGTGACTACCAACAAGTATTTCACCATTTCTTTGCGCCTTCTTGGATGACTCCAAGTGTCTTTTTGACTCCTCTCTTTAGCAAGTGTTTGAAGAGGATATAATTAATACTAGGAACCTTCTTGGACTTCATTTGATCCCATTAGGACATGCTATCAATGCTTTTACAAATGATTTCCAAACTCTTAAGGAATCTTGTCTTTTAGGCCTAATTCTTCTAGCCCTATTTGACTAGTTTTTCCCACTTCTCTCAAAACTTTCCCAAAAAACCCCAAAAACAAATTTGATATTCAGATACCCTTTACCAAAACATGAAATATTTTGTAGGTCTTATGGTTTTAAGGTATCCGTACAGTGGATTCCTAGAATTAAGGGAAACTAGGGCTAATTGAGCTATTATGGACCAGTCAAATGACTTATGCTTCAAAAAGTACCCAAATGGATTGGGAAAGGCCTAAGTTTCTTATGAGGTCTCTATATAACCCAAATTTTCACAAAACAACTCTTTGTTTCACTCTTCCAATCATACCCCTGCATTCAAACACAAATTAATCACTAACAAAGACCTAACCGGATGCACTAGACTCGCCTAGGGCTTGTCATTAAAAATAGATAAACTTCTTCTCATAGCTCCTCCATTCATATGTACACTTTAAAATGGATCCCCTTCCATATCCCTCAAGGCTGTGATGAAATTCATGGTTGGGTTCTATGGGGGATCCATTTTACTCCAAATTCTCCTAACAAAACCAACAATTAGATAACTAACAAAAGACTTAACAAACCTCCTCTACTGAATACTAAGAAACTTATAAAAAAAACAAAATGCACTCTAACTACCTTAGCTACAATAATCCAACTCGAGATTGAGTGATTCAATCCATTAAAGAACTCTAGCAATAAAAAATAAGCAACAATGCACAAGAAAAATAGAATACAGAGCAACTTCTAGAAATTTGAATTCCTTCTCCACATCAGCCAATCTCGGGAAATGGGCCTCCTCATGGTTTAATATGCTTTCCATATGTTTTTAGATGGTTACAATAACTACCCAACCCCAAACATAGAATGGAATCAATTCTTGACAATGTTGTCATGCAACTTTGCAAAGTTGCAAATGTTGTCATGACAACATTTTGACAACTTTTTCAATATTGCTTCTAACATAGTTTTATGACCTCAAACCTATATAAAATGTTGTAAAAAAACATAGAGGCCATTTTAGGCTCAAATACAAGCTTTCCTAATCCTTCTAGGCTTTTGACCCAAAATCCCACTTTAGGCTAACAAAAGAGCTAAACACTAACATAAGCAAAAACAACTAGAATGGATTGATCCTAGTCTAATACATCTAGACACTAACTCACAAGACCTCATAAGGCCTAAAAAAACACTCATGACTGGGCTAGGGTTAGTACAAGCCACAACCAAAACTTAGAACAAGGAGATAGCCTAGGTTCTCCTGCACCATTCTCCCCAAACAAAAAGATTTCAATCCACCCTTGGATTGAGCAAGTTGGAGTCTATTACCAACTTCTTGATCCCTGTTTCTTTGATCCAATTAGCCTCTACATCTCCTTGTTCATGCCACTTCACCAAATGCTCCTTGTAAGTCCTTTTTCTAGTCTGTTTGTAGACCCTTGAATCAAGTACCTTTTCTGTTGTCTTGGATGGTGTAGGGGGTAATTTCAGGTCCTCCACTTCTTGGATGACTTCAGTAAGACTCTAATCAGGATCAGGAGTAGGACCCTTGTAAAGGACCAGATCGACAACATTGAAGACCGGAGACAATCCAATATCTTATGGAAGTTCAAATTTGTAAGCATTATTGCCATATTTGGCTAGAATAGTGCAAGGTCCAATTATCCTCATCTATAGCTTGTCTGGAACTCCCTTTTGCAACCTTGCCTTGTTAAAATGGACCATTAAGAGATCCCTTATCTAGAATTGTATATCTTTCTTTCTTTCATCCACCGAGTTCAAATATCTCTCTAGGATGTAACCCATAAACTACCTCAAATGGAATCCTTCCAGTTGTCCTATTGACTGTGTCATTATAAGCATATTCTGCCTGCCCCAAAAGTTGGTCCCAATCTTGACCATATTCCTTAGTGAGACACCTCAATAGGTTCCCCATACTCCTATTCACTACCTCAGTTTGACCATCTGTCTGAGAGTGATAAGCAGACCCAAAGGACAGATTGGTTCCCAATTTTTTCCACAGTGTCTTCCAAAAGTGACTCATAAATTTGGAGTCTCTGTATGAAAATATACTCAAGGGTAACCCATGGATTCTCACCACTTCTTTGAAGAATAGATGTGCAATCTGACAAGCATCATGAACAATATTACAAGGGACAAAATGTGCCATTTTGCTGAATCTGTCTACTATGACATATATACTATCAAATCCTTGTTTTATCCTTGGAAATCCTACCACAAAGTCCATTCTCAAGCATTCCCATAGTCTACTTGGGATGGTGAGAGGTTATAAAGGCCTACATTGGAAGATGTGCCTTTGGATTTTTGACACACTACACAACACTCCACATAATTTTTGATGTTCAGACTCATTCTTGGCCCAAAACAAAATCTCTGTACTAACTCTTGAGTCTTGTTGACTCCAAAGTGACTACTAAGTGCCCCATTATGATTTTCATGAATCAAATTTTCCCTAATTGATCCCCTAGGGACACACAACCGACTACCCTTAAACAAAAACTCACTCTACATTGTATAGTCATAAAAATCACCATGGAAATTATTCTTATGTTCCTTACATACCTTATATATATTTGCAAAGTCTTCATCCTCTGCATACAAGTCCTTAAAACTTTCAATGCCAATGCTCTGCAATTGCACCTCTTGCATTGTCAGAAGTCTCCTGCTTAATGCATCAACTACTTTGTTTTGCAGTCCCTTCTTTTGCTTGATATTGAAGGTGTAATCCTGCAATTATTCCACCCATTTCATGTGTTTGTGACTGAGCTTGTTTTGGGAGTTCAAAAAGCTAAGATTCTGGTTGTCTGAATACACCACAAATTCTTTAGGAAGAAAATAATGCATCCATTTCCTTAATGCTTGGACTAGAGCATACATCTCTAAGTCATAAGAAGAGTACTTCCTCTTTACATCACTAAGCTTCTCACTGTGAAAATCCACTGGCCTCCCTTCTTGGCTCAAGACAACCCCTATAGCAACATTTCTAGCATCACACTCAACTGTGAAGAGTCTCTCAAAACTTGGTAGAGTTAAGGTAGGTTGAGTGGCTATCTTTTTATTCAACAATTCAAATCCTTGGTTAGCTTGTTCATTCCACACAAACTTGACTCTCATCTCCCCTTGTATGGTATCTAACATGGGAGCATGAATAGCACTAAACTACTTGATGAATTTCCTATAGTATTGAACTAAGCCATGAAAGCTTCTCACCTCTATTACAGTTTTGGGAGTAGGCTAGTTGATGATGAATTCTACCTTGCTTGGATCCATCTTAAGGTTCCCTTGAGACAACACAAAACCAAGATACACTAGCTCCTGCTTCAAGAACTCACACTTATCCAGATTTATCATTATCTTTTCTTCATGAAGTCTCTTAAACACAATTTGCAAATGCCTCAAATGTAATTCTTTAGTCTTACTAAAGATTAAGATATAATCCAAATATAATAAAACAAACTTACCAATGTAGTCTTTTAGAACTTCATTCATAATCCTCATGAATGTGGATCGGGCATTTGATAGACCAAATGGCCTTACAAGCTACTCATACAAACCTTCTGTGGTTTTGAAGGTAGTCTTCCATTCGTCTCCCTCCTTGACCCTAATTTGATGATAACCACTCTTTAGGTCAATCTTAGTAAATTACCTTGCCTCTCCTAAACAATGCATTAGGTCTTCTATCTTTGGGATAGGGAATCTATACCTAATGGTGATTCTATTAATGGCTCTAGAATTAGTGCATAACCTCCAAGTTCCCCCCCTTTGGGTGCTAGGACAATGGGAGCAACACATGGGATTATAATTTTCCTAATGAGGCCTTGGTTTAGGAGTTCTTGGATTTGCTTGGCAATCTCCTCATTTTGTTGAGGGGTCATCTTATAAGCAGCTTTATTAGGAAGGGTGGATCCTGGGATAAAGTCTATTTGGTGGCTAATATATCTCTTAGGGGGTAGGGTAGCTGGTTTCCCATCACTTACAATGTCTTTGTACTCTTTTAGCAATTCTTGCACTTTTATAGGAATCTCTATCTTCTTTACTATCTTCTTTGCATCTTCTTCCTTTGGCTTCAAAACTAATGCATATCCTACTCCCTCTCCTTCTTCTAGAGCTTCTAAGAACTCTTTTTCACTTACCAAAAGAACATTAGGGCTTGTAGACTTCACTTCTCCTTCTTCTAGCAGTGACCCTTGTTCATTCACAAGGACATGTTGTCCCTTGTTCAACCAAGTAACCTTGTATGGATTGCTATGTGGAATCCTCTTAAATTTCAGTTTTCTAGCTCCCTCCTCTGACACAATATTGTTAGTTGACCCTGAGTTAATGATGATTTTACATACTTTACCCATCATTTTGCACTTCACTCTGAATAGTGATCTTCTCTGGCTCGGTTCTTCTCTCACTGGTTCTTTAATCATTGTTCTTCTTATCATTAAATTCTCTCCCTCTTCTGAATCTAAGGGTACTTCAGGGTGTTTGTTACTACCACTAGGTTCTTCTTGAACAAAATTGACTCTCTTGTCACTCCCTTGGGAAGTAGAGCCTTTCTCTAGACACCTATAGCCAAGGTGTCCCATTTGGTTGTAATGATAGCACTTCATTGTTGAAAAATAGGAACCTATTCCTTGGCTATTGTTCCTTCCTCTCCAATTACTATTAGAGCCTCTTCCTCTATTGAAGCCTCCCTCTTGTTGTTCAGTCAATTTAGTCTCTCCTTGAGTCTTTGGCTCTGAACTTCTACCACCATATCGTCCTCTTTGGCCTCTGCCATCTCTTCCCCTTCCTCTGCCTCTAGTGTTGCTTTATTCTTGTTTCCTTTTTAACTTTTCCTCCACCTTAACTGCAAGTTGGTGGCACCTCTAAACTATTAGAATAGGTAGAATCCTAATCTCCCAAGAACACCTACATGCATAACCCTATCACATGGAAGAAGCAAAGAACAGAAAGTGAAAAAAATCTAAGGAGGCCAAAAAGCCAGAGGCATCATATGCACATTTAAAAGAAACAATCTTCTATTATGAACAATGTATTACAATATGATAATGTGTTATGAAATACAAAGAGGTGATTCCTTAAAAAGGAATCATGAAACCCTAAAAGGGAAACGCTAAGGTTGGCTTAAGAAACTAGAGTGAATAGGTGAGTTAGTAATTAGATCAAAATAATTTAATTAATAACCCAAAAGGACTATTACTTTAACACTCCCCTTAAGATAAGCTTAGGGAGAACCAAAAAAACCTAGGAGATTACTGCAGAGAGCAGGAAAGAAGGGTCCCGACAACAAAGGCCTAATCAGGTACCCAAGTATAAGAAATCTCTGTAAAGCGGGGAAATAGGGAAAACCTAGTGGGAAAAACTCTACCCCAAAAAGAGATGAACTAGATGAAGGAAAAAAAACCTCTAATCTAGGCAAAGTCCCAAAGAAAGGAACAAGAAAGAGCATGTAGCATCTCCGAAGCATGAGGTTGCAAACACTATCAGAAGAAACTGTTAGAACCCCCACTAAAATAGTGCATGACCAGGTAGAGAAGACAAAGTCTGAAGAGCTGATCAATCAAAGAGGTGACCTCCAAAAGTAGGAATGAATGAGTGTCTATATAGTAGATGATCCATCTCACCGAAATGCATAGGTGCCTAGCCACTGCATCTACCTAGTACATAGGAACAAGAATTGAATACGTAGATCACTCAACCAAACCAAGGAAGCAATAGAACCAACAGGTGAACCCCCCATAATGCTGAACAGGGAGAGGGGTGATAGGAACACTGAAATGCAATGCCAGAAATAGTTGCAAGAAGAAGAATCAAGAACACCAACAGTGCAACAGAAGTACAAGCATAGGATAAAGGGTGGTGTCATGGACACACAACATGGGCTAATGTCATGGAAGGTACACTCACTTGACAAAGGTGGATGAGCACATAAGGCAAAACATCATAACCCCCCATGACACTTTATAACTGAGTGCGAGTACAAATAAATACAAGGTGCTCAAAATTCCAGATATGCAGAAGTAGGCACTTTATCTTAGTGCGTTTATAGAAAAGAGAATGCTACAGAAGAGAAGCATACAATGCTCAGAAAGTCAGTAAGAAGAGTGAGCTAGAAGAACAAAAGAAGAGATCCCAAGACCTGTAGAACCCAAGTAATCTGCCAGAGTGTGAAAATGAAAAACTCGAAGGAGAAAGAACTGGAGCAGAATCTAGATAAAAGACCCCTACCACTGAAAAACTCACTGAACCAGCTTTTCGACAATATCTAGTTTGCCAAAAATAGAGTCCAGATGAGCAAGATAGGGCTCTCGAAAGGTAAAAATAAACATCAGACTTTGATAGAAAAAAATACTGTCAAAATAGAAGAACCCAAAACCTAACCTCCATAATCAAAAAGAGCTCGGAAAGAGCTTTCCGAAAATATAGAGAAGTTAGAAAAAGACCTCTGTATGCTCCAGATAGAGCAAAAACAGCAAGGGAGGGTCAAAAGGCTCCAAAAGAAAGTTTTAAGCCCCTGGGGCTAAAAAACCCTAGCCCCTGGGTGCATGGCGCACGTAGGGGGCTGGAGTGGAGCTCTTGGTCACACATGTGACCGCCGCTGGTAGTAAAAGGGGCCCACGGGGCTAAAAAACCCGCCGGGCGGCGGTGATGGCAGAGTGAAGCAGGGCCGACGGTAGCAGGCGGCGGTGCCGCGGAGGAGGGAGGCGGTGGCATTGTTGAATAAAGGGCCAGCGGGAGGCGCAGTCGGCGGGGGCCGGGCGCGGGCTGGGCCGCAATGGTGTGGCGGCGGCTGAAACCAAATAGCACTGGCAACATTTTTAAATGCACAAAAAATATTAAAAAAATGATATTTTTTTTCTCTGTTTCTGTGCCCGTACGGCACTGGAAACTTTTTTTTTTTGCCTCAGAGACACATTGTCCAAAATAGAAAATTTTTATATGGATTATGGGGTTTTTAGGTGCTTTGAGCTCAATGGAGATGTCTGTTTGAGCCCAAAGTGACCAGAAACAAAGCTCACCTCTAAATCCACATTAAAAAAAAACTCTAAAAACTTTGAAGACCTCCTGCTTCTGAAACACTTCAAAAAAACACGAATATAGAGCAATAAGATAGCTCTGATACCATGTTAGAATAGGTAGAATCTTAATCTTCCAAGAACACCTGCATGCATAACCCTGTCACATGGAAGAAGCAAAGAACAGAAAGCGAGAAAAATCTAAGGAGGCCAAAAAGCCAGAGGCATCATATGCACATTTAAAAGAAACAATCTTCTATTATGAACAATGTATTACAATATGATAATGTGTTATGAAATACAAAGAGGTAATTCCTTAAAAAAGAATCACGAAACCCTAAAAGGGAAACCCTAAGGTTGGCTTAAGCAACTAGAGTGAATATGTGAGTTAGTAATTAGATCAAAATGATTTAATTAATAACCCAAAAGGACTATTACTCTAACATAAACTATGGTAGGCATTAGTAGACTCAATTCATCTTGAATAGTCCACCTCAAGCCATTTAGATATCTGGCTACCTTCACACTTTCATCTTTTGTAACTCTTGACCTCATGCACAATCTTTGAAACTCCTCGGTGTAAGATTTAACATCCATTTCCTTTTGTCTTAGACTTTTTGTTTTCTTATGTAACTGAATTTCATAATCTTCTGGCACATATGCCTCTCTGATTTTAGCTACAGTAGCTTTCCAAGTGGCAATGGGTTTCTTTCTTTATTTCTCCCTCTCATCTTGGATGAATTTCCACCAAGTGAGTACAAAACCTCTAAGTCTTGCTTTTTCCACTTTTACTTTTTTTGGGCTTCTGTTATCCCATCATATTCAAAATGGTTTTCAAGTCCTTCAATCCAGTCTAGGACTACTTCTAGTTCTATTTCCCACCAAAGATTGGGATTCCCTCCAATGCCTTTCCACTTAAGGCTTTCAATGCTTTCAAGAAGGGTTCTTTGATGAGGAAAGGGTCTGGTTCAGGGACCTCATCATCTATGGCTATTTATTTACTCTTTCCTTCAACTCTGTCCTTGACTTCCCTAGTCTTCTCTTCCACTTGATCCAATTTATGCTCTAATTGGGCCAATCTATCTCTAAGAAACCTATTCTCTTCTTCTTGCTCATCCACTTTCTTTGTAAGATCTGCATTGGTCACCATTGCAGACTCACCTACTGACTCTACAGGTTGAAACATTCACCACAAGCCTAATATTGTAGGCTCTGATACCAATCTGATAGAAACTCCTTTAGTGTGCTTACACAAACTTACTAGGACCCTAATTGTTCCTAGTTTTTCCAAGACTTTATTCTTTCTTATAGGATCTTCCAAGTCCTTACTTAGCTATTTTAGGACCTCTTCAATACCTCTCTAAGAGATGGTAACCATTGTGCTTCACTAGGGGTGACTACCAACAAGTCCTTCACCACTTCTTTGCTCCTTGGATGACTCCTAGTGTCTTTTTTACTCCTCTCATTAGCAAGTGTTTGCGGGGGATATAATTCATACTAAGCACCTTCTTGGAATTCATTTGATCCCATTAGGACAAGGTATCAATGCTTTAACAAATAATTTCCAAACTCTTAAGGAATCTTGTCTTTCGGGCCTAATTCTCCTTCTAGCCCTATTTAACTAGTTTTTCCCACTTCTCTCAAAAATTTCCCAAACAACCCCAAAAAAATCTGATATTCAGATACCCTTTTCCAAAACATGAAATATTTTGTAGGTCTTATGGCTCCAAGGTCTCCGTATAGTGGATTTCTAGAATTAAGGGCAACTAGGGCTAATTGGACTATTTTGGACCAGTCAAGTGGCTTATGCTTCAAAAAGTATCCAAATGGATTGGGAAAGGCCTAAGTTTCTTAAGAGGTTTCTATATAACCCTAATGTTCACAAAAACACTCTTGGTTTCACTCTTCCAATCATACCACTGCATATAAACACAAATTAATCACTGACAAGCACCTAACTGGATGCACTGGACTCACCTAGGGCTTGTAATTAAAAATAACTAAAATTCTTCTTAGATCTCCTCCATTCATATGTACACTATACAAGGGCTCCCCTTCCATATCCCTCAAGGTCATGAAGAAATTCATGGTTGAGTTCTATGGGAGAGTCATTTTACTCCAAACTGTCCTGACAAAACTAGTAACTAGCTAACTAACAAAAGATTTAACAAACCTACTCTACCAAACACTAAGAAAATTCTAACCAAAACCAAATGAGCTCTAACTACCATATCTACAAGAATCCAACTCGAGATTGAGTGATTCAAACTATTAAAGAACTCTACAAATAAAAAATAAGAAACAGTGCACAAGAAAAGTAGTATACACAGCAACTTCTTGAAATTTGAATTCCTTCTCCACATCAGCCAACCTCGGTAAATGGGCATCCTCATGGTTTAATATGCTTTCCAAATGTTTGTAGGTTGTTACACTAACTACCCAACCCCAAACATCGAATGGAATCAATTCTTGACAATGTTGTCATGCAACTTTGCAAAGTTGCAAATGTTGTCATGACAACATTTTGACAACTTTTTCAATATTGCTTCTAACATAGTTTTATGACCTCAAACCTGTATTAAATGATTTAAAAAAACCATAGAGGCCATTTTAGGCTCAAATACAATATTTTCTAAGCCTTCTAGTCTTTTTGACCCAAAATCCCACTTTAGGCTAACAAAAGAGCTAAACACTAACATAAGCAAAAACAACTAGAATGGATTGATCCTAGTCTAATCCATCTAGACAATAACTCACAATACCTCCTAAGGCCTAAAAAACACTCCTGACCTAGCTATGGTCAGCACAAGCCACAACCAGAACTTAGAACAAGGAGATAGCCTGGGTGCTCCTGTACCACCAAGGTCCAATGGTATACATTGATAAATAGACAAACCCAACCTCTTTATATCTAAGCTTGATTAGCATAACCCAAGATGAAGGGATGAAAATGCAAAACCTAGATGCAAAGGGAGGAGGATAAGACCTATTTTTACTATTAAGGAATTAATGGATTGGACTAATTGATTAATGAACAAGTATAGATCTGGAAAATAACTAAAATGACTAATACAATAACAGATCTAAAAGAACAATGCAAGAAGGAAGAAAAATTTGTGCACCTTGGAAGGAATTGGGAGGTTATGAGACTTGAAACTGCAATTTCTAGTCACTGTGATGTCACAGACCAAAATAGTTCTGGATCTGGGACCTGGGCACCAATAACTCCTGACTATGAGCCTCTATAGCCTCCAAGAATAAGTTGACTTTTCAAGTACAAGTCGCAATTCTCGACTACACCCCTCTGTTGGTGATTGTGTACTTTCTAATTTTGATCTCTGAGATGACCCCAAAAATGCTTGAATCCAGCTCCATCGATACCGAAACCTATTCCTTCACACATAAAAAAAGGGAAATTGTTTGTGGATGGGGGGCTTGCCTTGGTCAAGCTAGAGTTTAGGAATTAATCTTGAATTGAAATGAAGTAAGGAATGCTAACATGTATTAGAGATTAGATCTGAAATGAAGTGTATCATGCAATGTAGATACTCTTACCTCTTTGAATGTGATCAAGCATGTTGATGCAATAGATTTGACCCCACACAAAAACCAAAAGGAAATCATGCAAGACAAAACCTTATGAAGATGTTTGGTAAATCACCATTGAATGATTGAAGAATGAAAAAATTGTTAGAGTAAAAAGGTATTTTCACTTATTAATTAAATAATTAGTGATTTAATTATTAAGTCATATTTTCACTTATTAATTAAATCATTATTGATTTAAATATTGTCACATTTTTATCTCTAGTTCACTTAAGCTAAACTTTAGGCATGCAATAATTAATTCTTTTATTAATTATTCATGCAACCTAGGTTTCTCCACCCTTCTTAGGGTTTTGATATCCTTTATTAGGATTGATCACTTTGTAATTATCAATTCTTTTGTAATTCCCTCATTTCTCTCTCTCAATGAATATTTTCATCTTTCAGATCTATGTGAGTTTTGTCTCCATTCTTTTCCTTTGTGATAGGTATTTTGTTGTAGGTGATCTTGGCTTATGAATTATTTGAATCCTAACATGGTATTAGAGCCTTGCTAGAGCAATCCGTTCTTAAGTTTTTTGAAGATTTTATAGAGCACTAAGGTTTCCAATTTTTTCAGATCTATTTGTGTGGATTTGGAGGGCATTTTTTATCTGGAGCACTTTGGGCACAAACTAACCTCATGGATGTGCTCAAAATGCCCCAAAACCCCTATTTCCATATAAGGCACGTCCAATTTGGACAAAGTTTCCATCTGAGGCAAAAACATTTTTTTTTGCATGTGCCCATTTTATGGGCACAAAAATTGAGGCGGAAAACTAAAAAAAAGTGCATGATTTTCGAGGTGGCAGACAAAAAAAAATTCAAATCATTTTTTGGTACCTCTGCCAGTTTTGATCTCTTGTCACTTTTTTGCTCACAACTTGAGCAAACAGAGGTGTTTTTCGCCAAACAAGATATCGTCGAAAAGATGGTTCTAAGCCCAATCTAATTTTATAGGTTTGATTTTCTAATTTTTCCATCTAGTAGGAATTTTTTTCCAATCAAAGTTAGGGTTCCATTTTTTACTCTGGTTGCCATATCTTTCTCCTCCAAACTCCGTGTTTTGACTTCCGCATGGCATCAAAAAGCTAGTTCTTTTCTCCTTTTTCTTGTATGGGTCTCACTACCAGAATATACTCTAGGTATATTTAATTCAATTTTTTCTTTTTGAAATTCTGGTGGATATCTTGGATGTTTCAAGTCCTGGGATCATTTCTTGTGCATGGAATGACTCCTTGTTAGCTGTTCATATGTTTCTATAGCTTTAAATCATTCTTGGGTATTGTATACATCTTTTCCTATAGCATTTATTTTTTGCAAACACACTGAGATAAAGTGTCATCATGAATGCTTGGGATCCCGCACATTTTCTGCCTGATTGTACTCGCATTATATTATAAATTGTCATGGGTTTTGTTGTACCTTTGTCACATGAGTGTTCCTTCCATGACATTAGCCTCATGTGTGTCATGCAAATGATCATCCTCAACATCATACTTTATTTTGTGTTTGTATGTTCTTCATCATGTAGTGTTTATTAGCAGTCTGAATAGGTGTATTTTTCATGTTTGTCCCTGATCAACATTATGTGGGGTATTTCCTATTGGTTCTATATGCTTCCTTGGTTTGATGGAGTTATTCTATGTATTCAGTATTTGTTCCTATATACTAGGTGGATGTAGTGGCTGGTACCTATGCATTTTGGTGAGATGGATCATTTACCATATGGACACTCTTCTTTTGTTCCTATTTTGAAGGCTTCAGACTTGGCATTTTTTGTCATTTGTATATTCGAGTTTCGATGTTTGCCTTGTTTGCCATCCTAATTTGAGTAGTGTCGTTTGAGGACATTCATACATATTACAATATTTCTTTGATAGTGTTTGCAGCTTCATACTTCATATGTGTTCTACATGTTCTTCTTTTGATCAACTCTTCACACTTTGGTTTTTTTCCATTTGTATCTTCAAGTTCTGATGTTTGCCTTGTTTTCCATCTTGATTCAAACAGTGTCATTTTAGGTCACTCATGTAGATTACAGTCTTCTCTACCTTATCTTTGTTCCTATTTTCCTGGACATTCTCTAGTTTGGAGGCTTCTTCAATCCTTCTCTAGGCTTCATCTCTTTTTGGAGTAGAGTTTTCCCATATGGTTTTCTCTATTTCTCCTCTTTCCAAAGATTTTTTTTCTTAGGTACCTAATCCGGCTTTGTTTTCGGGACCCATTTCCTGCTTTCAGTAGCTCTTTCTAGGTTTTTAGCTTCTCCCTAAGTTTATCTTAAGGGGGAGGTGTTAGAGTAAAAATGTATTTTCACTTATTAATTAAATCATTTATGATTTAATTATTAACTCACCTTTTTATCTCTAGTTCACTTAAGGTAAACTTTAGGCATGCAATAATTAATTCTTTTATTAATTATTCATGTAACCTAGGTTTCTCCACCCTTATTAGGGTTTTGATCTCCTTTATTAGGATTGATCACTTCATAATTATCAATTCTTTTGTAATTCCCTCATTTCTCTCCCTGAATGAATATTTTCATCTTTCAGATCTATGTGAGTTTTGTCTCCATTCTTTGCCTTTGTGATAGGTATTTTGTTGTAGGTGATCTTGGCTTATGAATTCTTTGAATTCTAACATAAACGATGACAATGTCCTTCCAATAAAATCCTTTGCTTGGCCTCAATGGGGAAAGAAGCTTGATCAATGGAAGACACCTTGAATACTTGAAGACTTGAATGCCACTTGAATTTTGCACTTGGATTCTCAATGCTTTTCTTGATTTATTGCTCAATAGTTTCTTGACAATAATGGTTGCATGTTCATAGCGATAATATTGTTGTGTCTCTTCTTAAAAATGAAGGAAAAGGGAGACCCTTTTATAGTGTATCCAGAAATAGAATTTTATAGGATGATCATGGATCCAGAACCATGATGCATGCACAAAATAGTACCCAGGGCCCAATTTGGGATCTAAAACCCAAGGGTAAAGTCAAAGTTCAACTTCACCCTTAGGGAGTGCAGTCAAAGTTTGATTGCACCCCTCCAGAAAGATGCTTACTTTTAATTGGAGGGTGTATCCTATCAGTTTTTGCGGGATCCAGAAGGTCAACTGATTCTAATGTCGGGAGCAAATTCCAAGACCATAAAAGGAAGGGGGAATTTTGAAATTGGAGGAAAATAGGGGAGGATGATTAGAAAAAATATCCTACCTCAATTTTGCACAAATTAGGGAGGATTAGGGAAGAAACAAGGACCCATATGTCGATAAAGTGTACATTTAATTGCAATATGAAACCCAACCAAATGAACCATACTAAAGCGGGCCCAAAATGATCCTAAATTGAGCACAAATAAAGTTCTTACTTTTTAGGACAATAATAGTCTTAATTTACAGTAATGTGGTAGAGCAGGGTAGAAGGAACCTACAGATGCCAAAACTGCAAGGAATTATTAGTACCTAAAAAGATCAAAACTTACCATTAGGTTTATTGGGGGTTACTATGCATCAGATGTTAGGGACCATCTTGGAGATCCAAAGGTCATGAAGATTGTGGATCGAAAGACTAATAATGCCACAACAAATAATACCTTTTAAACCTTGGAAGATGTATTTCCTTACCCTTTCATTTTGCATAAGTTTCCTTATATTTCAAGTAGGAATTGATTAGAATATACAATTTACAATAGATATCTACCAACAACCATGGTCTCTACTTATAAAAAGTTGCTTTTGGCATATGTCTGCAAGAATACTTTGCTTCATTTAGAAATATATTTGTATGGAAGTGGAAGACATATATGAATATTTGGGTTATTGATGCATGGGATCAAGAGCTTCACAAATAGTATAAATTTAGGGGCATTTTATGCACACATAACACATTTTGTGTCAATTATTGAATAGATAATTAGTTTGTAGTTCAAAAAATTGTGGGAACCTGTATTGCCCTCAATATGTTAGTCAGAAGTATGGTAACTTAAAGAATTAGAAAGTTGATTTTAGGGTTTAGTTGAAAGAAGATAATCCCTCATAGAGCCTCTGGTATGTAAGTAATATTAAGGCAATGAAAATGATGATTTTTATATGGTGATTATACTATTTTCCTATAATTAATGAGAAAGATTTTTTAAGTTTGCATTTTTGTGTTTGTCACCAACTAAAACATAAGAACATAGAATGCATGCTCCTCTTTCATTTTATGGTATCACAAGAGTAGTAACAAAAGAATGTTGAGAGGGAGAATATGATGATTATAGGAAATTGTATTAGTTTCCATTGTGCAGATAGAGTTTCATATTTATTGATGAGTGATCACAGTGAAATTGTCAGAGTTGATGACATTTCAAGATCTTAAGCAATGTGAAAATGTATAGAAATCATTAACACAATGATACAAGAAAAGGTTTTATACCATTAAGGTAGAAATAAAATAAATTATACCATGATGGTGATCAACCCTTAATCCTCACAATACAAAGCGAACTGGGTCACTTCACAAAAAAGATCAAACTTTTGATAATAATATTGAATGTAGATGAAGTTGCTACTCTATTTTTTTATTAAATTAAAATATAAAATCCATATGAATACTCCATGACTAAAACACACACAAATGAACATGAAATGTCTAAAATATGTACGTACAATGAATGGGACCTAAAATAGACATGTGCACACATACATACATATGTATAGAATGTATAAAATAAGTCTAAAATGAACGCAATACATGAAATGACTAAAACACACACAGATGAACATGTTCAATGTTCACAATAAACATAACACATGTGAAATTTCTAAAATATGTACATGGAACTTACATGTATATAATGTATAAAATAAGTCTAGAAAATAAGTCTCTATCACATATCTAAAATATAGTCAACTAGGACCCTACCCTGATCCATGACTTGATAATGATCGATGTTGTTTGGATCCCCACATGCAATAAAATACACAGGTGTACATCACATGTCTAGATATATAAAATATATGGACATATATTTAGTTGAACACATACATGTGGTAACACACACACACATAATATATAATTTTTACTTAAAAAAATTAAGAACTACATACTTGGTCTCCAATATCTCGATCATGTTCATCTATCATAGGAATCGTAGATGATGGCTGGATAAATTAAGGAGGGACTTGCATTGTATACGAATTATAATTAAAAATTTATATTCAAATATATGTGTCACATATACAATTTTAAATACTTTTAAGAAAAATTAACTAGATGTCTAAATTTACTTGTTTCATGATGCAAGGGATTGTTAGGTGTCTCCAAATATCCATATGGCATCATACTCATGATAATACCATGGAATATATATAATTTAATAAAAAATCCTACCTTTGGTTTATATAAAAATCAAAATTCAAATTGATTATACCAAGCTAGATACACGTACTTTTTAAAATCAAAATTTAAATTTTTATTGTAATAACATGTAATGCTCTCGAGATCCTACTTAGGTCTGAATCATGTAAGGATATCACCACTGGATCATCATCAACATCCATAAGCAAGCTGGAACAAATGTTTCCTGAGGTATATGATCCTGAGATGTTTGACTAGGGGGAGGTGTATCTTGGTATACTATTATTTGCTGAGGAGCTATAAGATGTGCAAAAATATCCTCCTATCTTTATGAACCATGAGAACCTGAGGTGGTGGATGGTCTACAAATAACTCAAGTGATACATGATGACACCTCATGGAGAGGGACCTTGATCTGTATCCGTATAGCCTAATATGCATCAAGAAGATCACTAGATAAATATGCACCTCATGAGCAGATGGTATGTCTACTACCTCATAAGGATCATCACTTGAAGATGTATCATGAACATGTGGAGGAATGGTAGAATATGAACACAACATGTATCTCCCCACGCGATCATATGACATTTGGTCAAACTGAGTCGTGATACTCATGATACTAGAAAAATACATCCCTCTTGGCATCATCTGTTGCACTCTCTGCTGCAATAGAGAGTTCCAAACATTTTGATAGAACCAAAAGGTTTGGACCCACCATTGTTTGATTATTAGCAGGCTCTTGGGAATCAGGTCATCTAAATCTATCAAAAAATTGTCCCTTCCCCTTCCCAGCATGTGGAGGGGAATCTGTATAATCAAAATCATAATGTAAATAAAATTATGCAAACAATTATTTGCAGAAATAGAGAAGTGACTCATCCTTTTGGGGCCACCTATGATGAGAAGCCAACCATCTAGGATATATAAATGGTGCAACAACTAGATTTGTGCACCTAGTGTTAAGGTATCCTATGACTTGAGCTACATTCTGATAATGAGGAAACATGGTCTTCACATTAGTTGTAGAAATATCATTGTCAATCTGTCTCCATTTTACAATACTAACTTAACACTGTAGGAGAGAGAGGTATAAAATGCATCAATGCTAGTGTTATCATAAGGGTTATATGGCTAAACATCATCATTCATATGTACTAACTCATCTCTAATACTATTTACCCTATTCCTATTAGGAAGGGTAATGGACTATGTAAGGAATGATCTAGGTGCGCTAAAGTGAACCATAATTTGTCAACTGTCTCCACAAATAGTTTCTCTCTATCTTGTCTAGATCTAGCAGATTGACATGATGTATGCTCACTAGTACCACCCTATACACTAGGTTATGAATCTATGGGTTGTAAGCTTGTGCTTGATGCCATGATCTTATATATATATATATATATATATATATATATATATATAT
>MU226052.1:977237-993514 GCA_018584345.1 Thuja plicata | reverse complement strand
TATATAATACATGTTGATTAATAATAATATATTATATATGTTATATTATTATTAATCATATGAAATTTAATATTTAATATTAAATTATTATATTATTCTTAATTAATAAGTGATTGATGAAACATAAAGAGGACAATAAAATGTAGAAATCTTTTGAGTATATTGTTTTCATATGCTCTATTGTTAGGAGTTCAAAGTTAATTGTATGGTAAATTTATGTTAATGTGATAAAATTTAATATTTTTATAGGCTTTTTCAAGTTATTTGTCACATTTTGTTAAAGGGTGTATTATTGGATGAATCTGACACCTAACCTTTTGTTTTTAATTATGGCCACACATATCAAATATTGCTTTGCCTATCCATACTTCACTTGACAATTATGATGCATTTGGCTCGGAAGGACGAAGTAAATTAGAAATTGGAGGTTGGAGGCATTAGAGGATGGACAATTATTTTCAGCTCAAGCTAGCTTCTTGCTCAAACATGATACATTGCATTAGAAGCACCATTTCAGATTTGGGTCCCTTCATGAAGCAAGGGAGGACTTGGCATTTCTGGAAGAACTTGTGAGTGTAGTTGTATTTGCCACGGTTCAATTTCTTTTTGACATTGGAGGAGGGATCGGTTCCCACACCATTGGAGGAAGGACATTGATACATTTGGAGGAAAGTGGACTCTTGGAGGAGAGTCATTCTCTCATGTGTAGCACTAAAGGAGGGATTTTGACACACTCAGAGGAAATGTGGACTCCCAGAGGAGAGTTGTTCCTTCATTGTGAATGGAGGATGTGAATATTTTATGTTCTCTTATGTTGTACAATGGTTTTGTAGGTGTTTTTTGTTTGGAGATCCATTTATGGAGTCAGTTTGGTGTTTCTTGGGCGAGCAAGGAAAATTGATGGAGGATAAAAGTCTCCAAAATGGTTGTTATGTTCAGTCCTTGCAGTGTTTTGTCTTTTGTTCGGACTAAGACTAGGGGTTTAGGGTTTCAAACTGAACATAACATGTATTTTGAAAAAAGATGTTTATCTTTAAGCTGTGTGCTTTTAGTTATAGCGGTGCAATCCTTTTTTTTGAATCATAATACCTCTTTTGGCCAAAGATATTTCAAATATTCTTAATACACGTTCACCAATCAAGACTAGTGGATATTTATAGATACGACATAGGAATGAGAATGCCTCTTTTGGCCATAGACAATTTCACAGTAACAAGAGATTTTTTTCAAATAGGAATTTGGTTATAATAGATACAACATAGCATTTTTATTAAATATTAACTGAGCAAGTTTGAGGCTTTTGCATTGATTTGCTTTCCTTATAAATATTATTGGGTATGCAGCATTGGGCTTCTTCATCGAAATTACCTGATGCCAAAGGATATGACGTGTTGTTTATATTAAATTCTCGTTTAACCACAGGCAATGATTTGCCCTCCCAACCATAGACAATCACTATTGTCTCCTCCGAGCATCCTGGTATGTCAATCTGCAATTGTATTCAATTATTATTATTATTATTTCTAAGAGAGGAGGATTTAATCTTCCTTTATAACTATTGGTGGTGCCCCTTCACTAAGGATCACCACTCTTCATATGTGGCCCAATTAATTAATACATATAATTATATTTAATATATAATTAATGTATAGTTATATAAAATATATAATTAATATAATTATATTATAATATAATATAATTATATTATCACAAATTATATTATAATATAATTGTAATATAATCATGTTATCACAATAATAATATAATAATTATATTAGCAATAATTATCAATATAATTATTATATCACAATAATTATATTATCACAACCTTTATGTTATCTATGTCGGCTTGAAGGAATCCGACCATAGCTACAATAACATTAACACTCCCTCTTAGCTAGGGAGGAATCCTTCTCGATATCTAAGTTATGAAGTAATGTCCACCATGGCTAATCCCAGAGAGTGGCTCCATCATGGCTGCTCCCATGAATGAAAATGCAAACAAACACAAGTGTTCATCACGGAATCACTCACGTGATGTCGTCATCTCACAATGACGGTCACCATAGCTACTCTCAAAGGGTGACTCAACACAAGTGTTTAGTCATGGAGTCACTCACATGACTACTATGGCTACTCCTAGAGGGTGGGTCCATCATGGCTACTCCCATGAATGGAAATATAAATGAGCACAAGCGCCTATCACGGAATCACTCAACGTGATGTCATCTCATCTCGACGTTCACCATGGTTACTCCCAGAGGGTGAATAAACACAAGTGCTAAGTCACGGATTTTCTCACATGACATCCACCATGGCTAGTCCCAGAGGGTGGATCCACCATAGCTACTCCCAGAGGGTGTGCCGTTTTCCCATGGATGGGAAAGCACCCCTTCTCCCGAAGTTACGGGGTCATTTTGCCGAGTTCCTTCAACATGGTTCTCTCAAGCGCCCTAGTATACTCTACTCGTTCACCCGTGTCGGTTTGGGGTACGGTTAGTTCACCGGGAGGATCGCCCTCCCAATTCGAAGTTTTTTCCTGGAAGTTTCAACCCGAACAGAAATGTGCAGCCCCCAGATATAGATAGGGGGCCTACCCCCCCCACTGTAGTGCCGGGTCAGCTATAGTAGCGGTGGGGCCCCCTATCTATACCTGGGGGTAGGCCCCCGGCCCCTACCCCCTACCCCCTACCGCTGGTAGCTGGAACAAGGGCTTTCACCTCAAACTTCTCTCTCACAGAGAAGAATGCATTACAAGGGTTGATGTAATGTTCCGAACCCCTGGCGGACCGACTGTAAGGTTTCTAACCTCTGGCGTACAAAAACTGCAAGCTGTACGATGATCAGATTGTCCGTATGGTGGAAGGAGGTTGGCCGTACGGTAGATAGGTAGGCCGTACGGTGGAGGGAAGCTGGCCCTACGGTAGTGTATCTGCCGTCTGGCCGTACGGAGTGGATGTTGTAGGCCGTACGGTAGGGAGTTGCAGGCCATACGAGGTGGATGTGCAGAGTACCGTACGGTGGAGGGAAGCTGGCCGTACGAGAGGGAGTTGCAGGCCGTACGGGTGGGTGTGCAGAGTGCCATACGGTGGAGGGAGCTGGCCGTATGGTAGGGAGTTTGGGGGCCGTACGGTGGAAGTGGGGGATGTGCAGAGTGTCGTGCGGTGTGGTTGATGGCCGTATGTTGAGGGTCGTACGGTAGCGGAGTGTTGCCTCTGGACACGCACAAATTCGTCTATCTTTCCTTTGTTGTATGGACTTAATATACTCGGCAATGAAACTTAGTACTCGGTACAATTCGGGAACAAGTACTTGCAAGAGGAATAATTATATTATGAATAATGAAGTACTTCGGATTTGCCAGATCCGATAGAAGCAGAACAAAGCAGAGTAGGGTGAGGGTTGAATCCCACCGAAACTGCAACAGGCCAAATAGGGAAGGTCTTTCACTTTCGAAGTGGCACACACCAGATGTCCAATTGGAATTTGCAATAATAATAAAATATCCAAAACTCAACATATGTCTACAACTACCTACATGCCGGACATAAATACCCCTTCGAAGAAACTCTCGAGGGTTTACAAAAGAACGTCGACCCGGTAAACACCTACGGACAACAATTAAATAAAAACGGCCCCCCCATTAATTAATGAAAGGTCCTTAATAAAATTTCTTTTGAATAGGGACCAAATAATTAATTAACTTAATTAATTTATTCTTTATCAATTTGGGGACATTACAAATCCTCGCCGCCCAAAGATTGCTTGCCCTCAAGCAATCTGTCATCAAAACTCCAGGATCCCAAACTAAGCGCGGGCATCGATAATTGTATCTATTGAAACCCCCATGCCGCATCATGACCACGCACATGTACCTGGATGTAAGTGAGAAGAGTAAAGCTCCATCAAGCTTTCGCTGCGCCACTCTGATATAAACGTTGCCATGCCCAGAGTCACCAGGATCCCACTGAAGCCAATCATCATGTACATTGATGCTCAGATCCCAAGCCAAACACGGACGTTGGTCGTAGTATCCGTTTTAATCACTGTGCTACTTCAGGATCACATGTGTAGAATTTGATTCAGTCAAGACGAGTAGACTGCCACCAAAATTTCGCTGCGGTACTCTGATATAAACATTGCCATGTCCGAAGTCACCGGGATCCCATGGAAGCCAATCATACAAAACATCAGTGCTTAGATCCAAAGGGTAAACTCCATAATCAACTAACTGTAGAGGTTGCTCCTGCAAGGAAACATCGGCAGAGTCTGCATCCCCAAGAGGCTGATCACCCACTGGTAGAACTGGCTCATTCAGAGGATCACTAATAAAATCTGTATTTCCATCAAGTTTATCATTGGGTGTTGGTTTGACGATATTTGTGCAAACATCTTCTTTCAGAATCCTTTCCTTCATCTTGGACTCGGGAACCAAATAGATTTTGTCCTTGTAGTAAATGATGTCGCGAATCACCTTGTATCTGTCATCCTGCACTTGACAATTTAACAATTGGCATGCGAAAGTATTCTTGGAGTATTCGACCAACAGATGTGCCTTCCAATCGGCTAGGGCTAGAGATAGAGAACATATGGCCTCACTAAGCGTCATAGTGTGATTCAAGTCAAAACTCTCAATCTTCCCAACAGGCTGGCAAGATCACCAGCTCTGATACCATTGTAATGTTCCGAACCCCTGGCGGACTGACTGTAAAGTTCCTAACCTCTGGCGTACAGAAACTGCAAGCTGTACGATGATCAGATTGTCCGTACGGTGGAAGGAGGTTGGCTGTACACTAGATAGGCAGGCCGTACGGTGGAGGGAAGCTGGCAGTACGGTAGTGTATCTGCCGTTTGGCCGTACGGAGTGGATGATGCAGGACGTACGGGGTGGATGTGCAGAGTGCCGTACGGTGGAGGGAAGCTGGCCGTATGGGAGGGAGTTGCAGGTCGTACGGGTGGGTGTGCAGAGTATCGTACGGTGGAGGGAGCTGGCTGTACGGTAGGGTGTTGGGGGCCGTCGGTGGAAGTGGGGGATATGCAGAGTGTCGTGCGGTGTGGTTGATGGCCGTATGCTGAGGGTCATACGGTAGTGTAGTGTTGCCTCCGGACACACATATTCGTCTATCTTTCCTTTTTCGTATGGACTTAATATACTCGGCAATGAAACTTAGTACTCGGTACACTTCGGGAACAAGTACTTGCAAGAGGAATAATTATATTATGAATAATGAAGTACTTCAGATTTGCCAGATCCGATACAAGCAGAACAAGGCAGAGTACGGTGAGGGTTGAAGCCCACCGAAACTGCAACAGGCCAAATAGGGAAGGTCTTTCACTTCTGAAGTGGCGCACACCTGAACTCCAACTAGAATTCATAATAATAATAAAATATCCAAAACTCAACATATGTCTACAACTACCTACATGCCGGGCATAAATACCACTTCGGAGAAACTCCCGATGGTTTACAAAAGAACGCCGACCCGGTAAACACCTACAGACAACAATTAAATAAAAAGGGCCCCCCATTAATTAATTAATGGTCCTTAATAAAATTTCTTTTGAATAGGGGCCAAATAATTAATTAACTTAATTAATTTATTCTTTATCAATTTGGGGACTTTACAGCTGACACCTCAAATTTCTTCGTCTTAGAGAAAAAATGCGACAAGGGCTTGCACCTCAAACTTCTCTCTTATAGAGAAGAATGCATTAACAAGGGCTTTCACCTCATATTTCTCTCTCACAGAGAAATATACACTACAAGGGCTTTTCCCTCATATTTCTCTCTCACAGAGAAATGTACACTACAACAAATCTTCATGATGATGTGACTCCCTCTGAAATAGATATCAACCTTTTGACCTCCTCATCCAAGGTTGCTTATGATGAAATGTCAGATTCCCTCTGAATCTGATATCAACCTTCTAACCTTCTCGTCCAAGGTTGCCTCTGATGGATTGTCAGACTCCCTCTGAATCTGAATTCCTTCTCTTCGAAGAAACGTCTTCAGCCATCAACTCAGTCTCATGGCAGCAAGCAGATAATAGCATCAATGCACACAGGAAATCATTGTACACTCAATTTGCGATTATCATCATATCTTCAGTGCTCTCGCTTTGGTTGCAGCTAGAAGTTGCAATTTCTCCCTGAATGAATTACAAAAGGCTTGCGCTGTAGGAGAGAGGAGCCTCTATCAATTCGGATAATAGCGATGACTCAGAAACATGTGTTTAGACATAGTCACCTCCCGATAACATACAAGAACGACTGTGATAGAGATTCTGTTCCATTATATATGTGCTCAAATCACAATCAAGTTCAACCTTGAAGCAAAGCATACACTCTGGCTATTGTAGAAATATGCGCAGGTTAACTACCGTCATCACAGAAACTGACATTCTTCTGAGTAATCCAACTGGTTCTACTGTGTCATTCATGGCTCAACACACAGGGACAAGAGACTCAACCACGAATGCAGAATTGCCAAGAGATTATGAATCATGATTATCTTGCGGTTATGGTTTCTTCATACATGACTTCTCTATCATGAATATGACTCAGATAAAAACCATGTGCAATGCTTGACCAATGGGAGGGCTTGTTTTCATTTATTATTCTCCCCACTATAGTTTGCAAGCAAATATCTGGAATATTTCCCTCCAACAATGTTTTGAACCTTAAGAGATGCAAGCAATAAATTTTTGATGTTAACTATAATATGTGCAAATATTTATGTTTTCCTCCAAAACCATTTAACTTTATTCTCTCGGCCATATTTCTCACGCCATAGGGTGAACTAGGGCCCCACCAAAATATAAAACCAAATATTATTGCCAGAACTCTCACCCGATTGTAAAAGTATTAATCTTTTGACTTCCCATGTTCGTTGAATACTACTCTAATTGCAAGAATTATATACATGCCCAAGCTGTGTAGGAATCGGGCCCCACAATTTAAATAGAATTGCCAAACATTAACAATAGACCAAATAAATCTTATAACGAAGGAGATTATTTTCCCGATTACATCATGGCTTACAACATCAAAATATCAACCCTTGCTGGTGCCGATAATATTCATGAATGGCAGAATTCACAAATCACTCGGTAGGTAATAATTAGGATTCAATCACCATTATTTCGGTTGAAAATCTCCTGTTCTGTAAACCCGCTTTGATACCATGTTGTTTTTATTAAATGCTCGTTTAACCACGGGCAATGATTTGCCCTCCCAACCATAGACAATTCACTATTGTCTCCCCCGAGCATCTTGGTATGTCAATCTGTAATTGTATTCAATTACTATTATTGTTTCCGAGAGGAAGATTTAATCTTCCTTTATAACTATTGGTGGTGCTCCTTCACTAAGGGTCACCACTCTTCGTATGTAGCCCAATTAATTAATACATATAACTATATTTAATATATAATTAATATATAATTATAACCCATATAATTAATATATAATTATATATTAAATATTATTAATATAATTATATTATCACAAATTATATTATAATTATAATCATAATATAATTATATTATCACAATAATAATAATATAATAATTATTATCAATAATTATCCATGTAATTATTATATCACAATAATTATATTATCACAACCTTTATGTTATCTATGTTGGCCTGAAGGAATCCGACCATAGCTACAATAACATTAACAACATGGATTAAACCTTCTTATTGTTATGAGATGATATACTATGATATGAATTTACTTCTTGTTTACCTAGGCATGGTAATAACAACCACTGCTGTTATTTAATTACTTTATTTGTTCTGCAAAGAAAGAACTAGAAATATCATAAGCATGCGTGTGCTGTTGTTTCTCTTTACTAACTCTATTATTTGTTAGATTTGTGTGGTTCTATGCTACATATTTCATTCATCAATTATCTGACGTTCAGTTTTATCCCTTTATGGAAATCTCAGTCTTATTTTGTTCTCTGCAATGGTTTTGACAGTTGAATACAGATAAGAGTCCATTTCAACTCACCTATGCTAATCAGGTATGCTTATTGTTTCTTAGTCTACATATCTTTCTTGTGCATCATAAGATTTATTTTGGAATTTGGCATATGGTAAACTTTGAAAATATTATTGATAGTCTTTGATTATTGAATGCATGTGAGCTATTTTAAACAAGGTGTATGACCATGTTACCCTAAGTTTCTTTGATGGGGATGGTAGGGGATAGGGCAACAAGTTTCAGGGATGAAGTGTTCTAATTCCTTTCTTAGAGTACTAACGTGTTTAAAAGTTTATACAACTCTTCCCATGTAGCTAGACAGTAAAATTGAAATAATTCTTATGTCTAGACATTAAAGGCTCCATGTCAGTTAAAATCTAATGTTAGGGCTTAACATCGAAAGAAAGTTTTTAGGTAGTTGTTAACCATTGATTTCATTTGAATAAATATTTTGTATATAAAAGTAAGTGCCTCATGTTTTTTTTGTTTGTGGTGTAAAAACATCTAAGAACAACTTCACTAGAAATTTCTCTAGGTGTGTTTTGCAGGTTAAACGTTGTGGGGAGATGCTGAGAAAATTGCATTTTTTTAGAGAGCAAATAAGTAAATCTGGTCTATCTCCTTCAGATGGGCCTCTACTCGAAACGGACATTGATTTTGATGACCTTGAGGTATCTAGATTGATTTTGTCATTTTACTTATTGTAAGAGAATCATATAACATAATTGTAGTCCTTAGTAATATTGTACCTTACATGTCTGCAGGCACAACTTGCTGAATATGAGGCAGAACTTCAAGAAATAAATGCAAACAATGAGAAATTGCAGCGTACTTATAGTGAGTTGTCAGAGTTTACATTGGTGCTGGAAAAGGTAAGCTTGGATATTGTATAGTTCCATCATTTCCTTATAGTGATTACTTGTTTATTGAAAGAAAAATAGTGGTTGGAATATTATTAATGAGTGATTGCGGTTGTTCAAATTTTATAATTGAATACTTTGTGGGGATCTAGACCAAAACTCAGAAGTTTGATATATATTGGAAGATAATCTGTAACTTGCAAGATGAAATTTCAAGAATTCTACCTTTGTAATCAAGAAGTTGAGTTAGACTAGTGAAGTTGGAAATGGTCATCAATGATGCTGAACTAAATTTGTGATCAATTACACCTCTTTTAATGCAACATTTTATTCAACAAGCCTTCAAGGAAAGCCCCATTTGTTTCAAATCTATACACTTCTATTTACATTGGATGGCACATCTCGAAGCAAAATGGGCAGATATTGTATGGAGGGGGATTTGAGAAGAATACATTCAAGGCATCCCCAAGGTTGGGAGAAAGGAGCCAAAACAAAGCTAAGCATAGAGTAGATATTAGCCAGCTTAAAGGGGACCAGGTGAAAGTAGTTAAAATAAAAATGAAATGAAATTATTGTATTAATGCCCACAAGATCAAATGGTCAATGGGACCACAAAGAAAAATAGCACCCTGACGAGAAATTTACAAGTGGTACTCCCTAACAAGTTCTCTAATGAGGCACTTTCTTCTTTCTGAAGATTGGATCCGGAACTATGAAGTTTTAGTAGGAATTCTCCTACATTGTTTTAGTCTCATCTCTTCAAGTAGGGTAGCCATAGTATCATCTCTCAAGGCATTGGTATATTTGGCCCATTTACCAATATATGACATACCATTATTGCAAAACCTTGGACTCAGAAATGCTCGGCAAGCCAAAATTTCTGAATATTATAAAACACACAAATTTGTAGAGCAATCCTAAAGAACAGGGATAAAATTGAATGTATAAAACTCACAAGATGTTCTTCCTTCATTTAGAGATAAAAAAATGAGTTCAATACACATCATAGTGTCATATGATATATCAATTTGATTATAAATTAAAATCTGCAGTAATATTTCACAAATTTCATCTCTAATAAAAACTTATAAGTGGCTGTGTGGGTGACCCTGAATTGGATGGTAATAAGTCTTGCTGAGGAATAATATCATCCTTAGGCTTTCATGCACATCCAATGGTGCCCCTAGTGATGCTTTTCTTTTTGCTTCCTCATGTGCTTCTACATTGGCTGCCCATTCTGTCGTCTCTCTCTCCAAATTAGTGATCTCATTATTGGAAAATTTGTCTCCACATCCTCATCAATCGAATCTAAATATGGATCAATGTTATCTAGGTGAATTATTTCACATGTCTTTTGCCCATCTATTTTTTTGGCCTGCAGATGAAGGTTGTACTGCACAGAAATAAGGTCATTTACACATTTTTTGAGTTAATCAGTCATGCTTTTTTGCGTGAATGGCCTCAAATGTCCTCCAATTGCACTCGCACCTAGAAGCACTGATAGGACAAAATGCCAATGCCAAGGGTTCAAAATAAGGTATTTTTACCTCAAAATCATATTAGCAAAAATCTTCGAGGGCAACATAAAATTGTTTTTATCTTAATAAACTTAAACAAAAATAAAAAAAATGAACTTACTAAACATAAGTCTTAGTTAACATATTTGTACTTTTAACCTGGCTATGTTGTACCCATATGAATTTTGTATGGTGTCAAAATTAAACTGAATTTCCTCTTTTCAATAAGAGTCTTGTTTGTCCTATGTTCTTATCATCTTTCTTTTGTATCACTGTTGGGATCACAGGAGGAAGCATTGTAGATCATATACTAATTTCTATTTCAGGCAGAAATGAAAGATTATCACAGCAAACAATGCCACCTTACTAGAAGAAAGATGATTTTTTGTCAAAGACAATTGTTGAGATAGGAGGTTAGGCATGCTCCTCTATGAAGTAGACAAAGTTTCAAAAATTAAGGTCAAAATCCTTTTTGTTATGGATGTATCTCTGTGAAGGGAATACGTTTCAAAGCTGACTCTGAAATCCTACTATTAGGTGTGCACTTGATATTGCAAATTGAGGTTGACTCATCCAAAGGATTGATTTCCATTAATAGGTGCACACATAAAGGAATAGTGAGTTTGAGATTTTGAAAGACAAAAATGAATTGTTAGGTGCACATTTGATAAAGGAAAAAGAACAGTCAAGATTAGTTTTGAAATCATATATATAGGTGCACACTTGTATGAAAGAAATAGGTTTTAAAAATCAAATTCTCAAATTAATTTATGAGTTGTGTATCTCAATAAGGGAATTTGATTTCCAACTCTAAAGATAGAAGATGCATGTTGCCAGGGGAGTGGCTATACAAAGAGGAGTTTTAAAATTTAAAAAGTGCTAACATATGATGCATGTGCATGCTTGATAGTAAGATTTAAATTCAAAATTGGAAAGTGCTCCTTGCTCTTGTTGGCATGCACTTTATCAAAGGTTTTTGCTATCGAAATTCAAAGTAGAAATTGCTATTCATTGGTGAGCACTTGTGTATGAGAATGGAGGACAAAGAATTTGAAAACAACTTTTAATATTCAGGCATGCATGTGATAAAATAAACTTCATATGCGATGTGCACATCTTTGATTGGAGGTTTACACTTTAAATCTGAAGAAATTCAAATATTTAGGTGGTTGTCTATGGTAGGGTGCAAATCAGAGTTGCATGTATTAGGGTGTGCATAAGTGAAGAGAAATTGTGTTTCAAACCAAAC
The DNA here is from genome assembly GCA_018584345.1 of Thuja plicata. Classification (NCBI taxonomy): domain Eukaryota; kingdom Viridiplantae; phylum Streptophyta; class Pinopsida; order Cupressales; family Cupressaceae; genus Thuja; species Thuja plicata. Next base: position 981,898 of record MU226052.1, on the reverse strand, counting down.
ATCAAATCCTGTTATGAGGGGTGCACGAGTACGAAGACAAATTTTCCTATGCCCCCAAGTTTCTAGTACATGGATGATAGGGGACGGCAAGATTTGTTTCTGGTATGAGGATTTATTTTGGCTGTTTTTTAGGGGACGATTATTAAAAAAGGAAAATTTTAAAATATTAGAAAATTCCAAATATTCATAGGATAACACTTATAAAGCATTCATAATAAACATTATAGAACCTAGTGAGCATGGGAAATTGAATAGGAATTATTATATATATATATATCTATGAGTGTGATGTCCCCGTTTAGCAGGTGTTTGGGACATGCCATTGTTAGCCCATCACTGCAACCCTCGTGGGCTAGACCAAGGAGTTATAAATACAGGCTCATTTGCGAAGTTCATTATCTATTGAATATTGGTTATTGAATTTGTTTCTTGGGAATTGTCCCTACTTTCTGTGCCCTAGCCAGGGTCAAATTAGTTGATTGAAGACTGATTCTTCTTCATCTAATCCACAATTGATTGCTGTTGTATAATCAATTGCCTGTAATCGATTGTTGTTGTATAATCGATTGATTTCTTCCTTCATACTGTTTTGCCTGTGGCTGGAGGAAAGAATTTATTCTGAAGTTGAACCACCATTGAATTGGGGCCTGCTCAGAGGTCAATATTTGTCTCGTTGGAATATCTGGATTGTTGGATGGTTGAACTAAAGCTTGCACAAGAGGTCGTTTTCATCTCAGCAGAGAAAGAAGCTCATGCTAGGCAGATATCTCCTATCCACGGCTAGTGAATGAAGCATTTCCTTCACATTGTGGGTGGACAGTTGAGACCATTAAGTGGCGTCAATCACTTGCAGGTAGGTTGTGGGTTTATATGCATAGGCGGGAAGTGAAATATACATTCGCGGGTGGAGTCCTTGACACTTGGCGATCATAACCATGCACGTGAGGTTGCAGCACGTTTCTGTACCATAGTGAACACAGGCTGTATCAGCCACACGTGGGTTCTAAGGGCCGTCTGCCTTTGCTGCAGTAGTCCCAAGTGAGAAGTGGGAGTTGTTGGACAAGACACCTTCCCCAAACACCAATCACTAGCATTTTTTAGTACAAGCCGCAGCCATGACTGGAGGCAAACAAGGTATTTACAATGTCAACATTCATATGAAAAAGGCATGTTTTATTTGCATATTGTAAAAAGTCATAAATCGCATATGAAGAGACATCATCATTGAAGTTTGAAGTTAGACAAATCAGTTCTAAATTCAATTTGAACCTAGTGAAATTGGCAAAGTGAATGGTATTTTCAGAACTTTGAAATATTGAAATTTGATTGTTTAGTGTTAAGCTTGACAAATTTATGAAGAAGTTGTGATTAATGAGAACCAAAGAAGTTATATATATTTGTCCAAATCCATTCAACAATTAGACAATAACAAATGAACTGAGAGCTGGCAGTCAAATTTGGATAAGAGTGCACACGTTCTTACAGTGATAGCCGGCCAACTGTTTGACGAAATGCCAAACACATGATTTGCTTAGAAATTGGTAAAATTTAGATGGTTTATCGATGAGGCCAAGTTAGGCTCATCACAGTGGTATCAGAGCGGTTTCCTGCCAGCCTGCAGGGAAATCGGGTTCATTAATTTTATTATTTTGAGAAGGCAATTATGGAGAAATATAGGCGGCTTAGTTCTGAGAGCCGGCGCAACAGTACATGGAGTACTGACAGGATAGATACATTGATGGAGAGACTTAGACTTCATCAGCAGAGGCTGGCAGACAGTCTGTCAGATCCAGAGACAGTGGATAGGGCAGCCAGGTACATGGTTTCTGCTTTCCGTAGATCATCATCGAGATTGCAGGGCAGGAAGCTTGAGCTTTCCCCGACAGGTGTCCGAGATGTAGACCCACCAGTATATAGTACGACACCTACTCTTGTATCTGATGATAGACAAGTGGACATGCCAGTACCAGTGGGAGACTGCAGAACTGAGCTTCAGCAGGTTGAGGTTTCCCGTGTAGTTGCTGCAGTGGATGCAGATACAGTTGATGCAGTGATTGCCTCTGATGGTCCAGTTGCTCTTGAGGATGGACTTGTCATCGGAGATGTATATATCAGCTGTTGTAGTGTAGCACCGGAGCGAGAGGCAGCACACCTCTTAGATAGGATAGGCGAGAGCCAGGAGCTACCTTGTTGTAGTGTGGATGACATTGTGATACATCAGGAGATGACGACTGCAGTAGATGTCAGTACCACACCCGATTGTCCTATCGAGTTAGACAGTGACTAGTTCAGTTTCCCAGGAGGATACCACCTTTGAGGATTGCCTTGAGGGGATGGAGATAGATTGTACAGATCGGGATAGCAGCAGTCATGTGATGGGGTTGGCACGGGAGATGCCAGTTTCCTCCTGTATGAGGGATGTGTGGACGGAGGCCACATGTGATGAGGCTAGTACTGAGTTCGAGACAGTAGATACGGACTCATGCCAGCATGACCCAGATTCAGGGGTTAGTACGGAGTCAATTGAGGTTCCTTCATGGACACCTGAAGAAGTAGAGCCATTGCTAGCATCTGGGGTTGCTTCAGACACTTCTTACGTGACTCCCGAGGATGACTCCACCAGTAGTGTGTCATGTCTGCAACAGACCCTAGGAGAGGACTTACTAGAGAATACAGATCGGTCCCAGGATCTGGATTACCCAGACGATATAGAGGATGAGATAGCCGAGAGTGTTGAGGAGACAGATTCTATAGCAGCTTCTTCATTTATAGAGGAGTTCGACGGAGACGTGTCAGATGCTGATACTCCGTTGGAGGACATGAGCTCAGCTATCAGTTCACAGAGCTCAGGGTACAGTCCACTGGGAGATAGTGTTGTGGAGAGGAGTACCTTGGATGCCACGTCTATTTGCAGTATGGACAACATGCCAGAGGTGTTGCATAGAGGATCGACCATTCATAGTCATCATGTGACTAGTCAGTTGAGAGTTAGTGAGCACGATATTGTTACCATGGTTGAACATTTTGATGCTGCTCGGCAACTATTAGCTGTTCATGGATGGGGTTCTCCTATGGAGGACAAGTTTGGTGGTTGTTACTTGGCCCTTGCAGAGATTCATTCATTACGGGAGGCTGTCAGGATTCTGAGACAAGACTACCTTCAGTTGGTAGCCGACCGTGATCACCTTGTCGAGTGGGGTAGTACAGCTTATGAGGCACTCTTGGATAGAGAGGATGAGGTGAGTAAGCTTACTCGGGAGCTCACGACGACTTCAGAGGTTTTAGAGAGCACTCACTTGGCTCTCCAGGAGTTTCAGGCTCAGTTAGCAGAGGTGACTGTGGAACTGGAGCATCTTTAGTCTACACCAGCACCAGACCCAGTACAGTTACATATCATGGTGTCTGATGATCTGATGATGTCCACAGTTGGGGTAGTTGGATGTGATAGCAGTAGGGATACATCCACCCTTGGTTTCAACATTGGAGGTGCAGATGCACTTCCATCTGATACTTGTGCAGTTGAGTTAGACATTGCAGTAGAGAGTTGTAGTGTGTTGGACTTTGGGACGGATACTACAGTTGGTAACAATATTTTAGGTGATACAGTACATGACATTGTAGGCAGTGCAGTGGACCAGTTAGCATTTAGTGTTCCTGTTCATGACACTACTCCCTTGATTGCTTAGCGGCGAGGCATGGTATCACCTGAGTCCGTTATTGAGGAGCGCATAGCTGATGATGTTAGGCAGTTGGCGATGTCACAGTCACCCGATGACCAGTTATGGTTCCGAGGGGAGCAGTTGGATGCTACCTCCTATAGATGTTACTGCTCGGAGTCATTTTTGGATCACCTTCTTGAGAGTTCAGAAATTCATGAGGGATCTTACCAAGCTTCTGAGGATGTTCTCATCCGGGGTACAGGCGCGATCCGGCGTATGGTGAGAGAGATTGTAGGTACTTTGACTACGATGCTCCCTCACAGAGAGTTTGAGGTTGGGTTTGTTGAGAGGGTCACCCATGATCCGGTCCAACCTATTTTGCAGAGGTCGAGCTTGGAGCCATCCTTGGGTTCACGATTAGGGAATGATGAGCCCTTGATTGAGAGCGGAGCCTTTTATCGTCATTACATGGTGAGGAGCGCTCATTATTTTTCCTTCGATCCTCAGGTTGACGAGTTGATGGCACACAAATGTGGATTGGCTCTTAGTCCTTATCATCCATTATGGGATGGGCTCTCGTCATCAGTAGTTGTTGGGATTTTTGGCTGCAAATCAGTAGCAGGTGACTTGGAGAGATACTGTGACTATAGAGATTATATAGTGGGCGGACATCCAGGCCCGGGTACAGTTTGGTACAGAGGTAGTCAGCAGTGTTGTGCAGAGGATCTACACACTCGGTACAGAATTGTCGGGTGTGCTGGGGAAGTTCAGTATATCGGGGATCCGAGTCCCCCATACTTCTTGGGTTTTGATGATCCTGAAGTTCACTTCTTGCGGGATCCGGGCAGAGACAGACTTAGTACAGGAGTTTGGGTGAGCGGGTTTTTGAGGTCCAGGGCTATCCATTTCACATTTTGGGTGATGCTACAGGAACTTACAGTTTTTGCTAGTAGCAGGGTGTACTTTTTTCTGTGGGACCCAGGTGGATTGTGATGTTCCTTG